>SADC01000594.1:55319-83070 GCA_004194705.1 Ditylenchus dipsaci | reverse complement strand
AATGACTTGGATTGCTCAGAACCCCACCTGGAGTGGCCAGAAGCCCTGAAAGTTGTTATTTTTGGGATTCATTGAGGGGGGGGGGGGGGTTGACTTTTGCGAAAATTCGATTGAGCGGATCAGGATTCCAGTCCGATGGGCTTAATCGCTCAGAATTGCCAGGTTTATGGTGGTTTGGAGCTGGTCTAGGGTGAAATTCTGATAGCGATTAAGCCCATCGGACTGGAATTCTGATCCGCCTAATCGATTTTCGTAAAAAGTTCACCCCACCCCTTCATCACCGCAAAAAACACTTTCAGGGCTTCTGGCACTCAGGGTGTGTGGTTCTGAGCAATCCAGTCATTTTATGTCGAAAATTTGATTCTCGAGAAAATTTTGGCAGAATTTTGTTCATCTTGCAGAGAAAATAGAATTTGGTACAGAAAAAAGTAAATTTTGGTACAAAATCAATTTGAAACAGAAAAACCATATTTGATACAAATAATGTAATGCCCGTTTTTAAATATATTAAATAGAAAATATAAAATGTGCAAATAATTTGATAATTACTATTTGCCGACAAAATTGACTGCTAACTAGAGATGATGACGGACGGGATCCCGTCGGGATCCCGATTCCGCCTGACCGATTTTGGTCTAAAATCCCGTCCCGAAATCCCGCCCGATAATTCCCGGAATCCCGATTCCGAATTCGTTAAATCCCGAGCTCCAATTTTGTTTTTGAAAAACACCATTTTCGCTCTGAAGAACCACCGATTTTTAACTTTTTTGCTATTTTCAGTTTTTTTCATAAAAATTAGAATTTTTTATTCAATTTTTTTTGTTATTTATGCTTTTTAAAAGAGAAAACTATATATAAACATGCGAAGTCACAGTTAGACTACTGGGCAAAACACTCATTTTTACTTCTTTTCTTCTCCAACTGGTAGGATTGTTCAAGCGGTGTATCGTCTAATTGCTAAATCTATCAAACTGGCTGAATCGGTCGGAGTGCAAATCACGTCAATTAATCAAATCGATTTGGGTCGATTTTGTTTATTTGATCGATACAATTAGCCCCAATAAAGTTGATTTGGGTCGATTTAAGTGGTTAATCGACAACTCAGCAAGTGTAGCCTCAATTGTACACAATCTTTCGAAAATCAAGCTCTAATCATGCCACGCCATTTAACAAAATATTGTCAGAGCATAGACAATCAAATTGATCGATACACGCCCGGCCCTGGAAAAAAGTAAATAAGTTAAACAGATGAAAAAATAAAAAGCAGCTAATTTCACAGTACTTTTCAATATATATGTGTTTTCATTAAACATATTTGGTGTTAAAAAATAGTCAATAGTTGGAAATATGGAAAAAGTATGTGAATTTTCCTGTTCTTCTCTCTACTTGAAAAATCCCGAATTTGTTTGGGATCCCGTGGGATTACTAATTTTAGCCGTTTTATTCAGAATTTCGTGCTGAACAGGTAGCAGAAAAAATTTTTGTAAAGTTCTTTTTTGCCACTATTTTTAGGGATTAATTGTTGGATACCTCACAGTTCGAAGTTGTTTTAGTTATTAAATCTTATCTTTGAAACATTATACTTCTCATTCTCATGTTGACTATTTTCTCATTGTCATTCTCATGTACTCTCTTTCTGCTTCTCTTCTTCTATTCTCATTTATGCTTCTCATTATTGAACACTGGTTCTTATGCCCTTGTTGAGCAAAGCAAACGTTTTTGCTCGCAAAAACTATTTTTGAGTCTGCGTACCTAGTCTGTCAATTTGTCAAAAGTGTAACGTCGTTCAGGCTATTTCGACTATATTCATATCCTACTGTTTTGGTGCTAAATTTTTAACCAGTTAGTAGTAGAGATGATGAATCGGTTAGGGCGGGATTCGGGACGGGATTTTCGGCCAAAAAATTTTCGGGATCGGATTTCGGAAAAAAATTCGGGATCCGAAAAATTTCGGGATTTTTCAAGTAGAGAGAAGAATCACTGCGTCTGCTTTATTCGTATCAATTGAACTACGTATTGTCTATATTGAACGGGCATGCCCGTTTATTTTTCAACTCCTCAAAAATGGAAAAATTTGATGCCGGTCTCGAGATTTTAGGGTGCTCAACCAAAATCTGAAAAGTGCGATCGGTAGGAGCTCGTGGGAGTTAAAAAATGCAGAAAAAACAGCTTTAAAAAAATATTACATCTGTGCTGAGATATGAGCCTCAAAGTCGAGGGGCCCGTTTATTAGAATTCCCGCTTAATAGAGATAATACGGTATCTCAAATTTGCAAAACTATTTTTCACTGTTATTGTTTGGATCGACTCATGCGCTTGTTTGATTCTGCGTAGCTCGATTTACTTTCACTCGTTTTGTATAGACCGATTTGATTTTCTATGCTCTGACAATATTTTGTTAAATGGCGTAGCATGATTAGAGCTTGATTTTCGAAAGATTGGTACAATTGGAGCTACATTGCTGAGTTGTCGATTACCACTTAAATCGACCCATCAACTTTATGGGCTAATTGTTCGATCAAATAAACAAATCGACCCAAATCGATTTTGATTAATTGACGTGATTGCACTCCGACCGATTCAGCCAGTTTGATAGATTTAGCAAGTTAGATCGATACACCCGCTTGAAACAATACTACAGTTTGGAGAAAAAGAAAGTAAAAATGAGTGTTTTGCCCCAGTAGTAGTCTAACCTGTGACTTCGGCGATGTGTATATATAGTTTTCTTCTTTTAAAAAAGCATAAATATCACAGAAATTTAAAATAAAAATTATGATTTTAATGAAAAAGAACTCAAAAAATAGCAAACAAAAGTAAAAATTGGTGATTTTTAGAGCAAAGTGGTGTTTTTTTTTTAAAAATTGGAGCTCGGGATTTAACGAATTCCAGGATGGGATTCTGGAATTGATCGGGCGAGATTTCAGGACGGAATTTATACCAAAATCGGGTCGGGCGGGATCGGGACCCGACGGATCCTGTCCGTCATCATCTCTAACCATGATACACCTTTGGGTCCATATTTCAAAGTAGCGTCAAATTTTCGATACTAGTCGACTTTTTCGATTCTCCAATTCAGATAGTAAAAGACTTTGCCAACCCTAGCCATGACAAAAGTAGCACTTTTTAAAACACTTAAAAAAGCCATTAATTAGTTGGGGTTTTTGCAGACTTTTCTCATTATTTACTTCTATATGCTCTTTAAGCCATGTAGAGATGCGCGCATTCACTTACATATTTACCGATTGAATATTTTATAAATTTTTTTAACAATTAAGAGGTTCAAAACATTTTCATGAAACTTGTTCACAATTTTATCAAGAAAGGTTTATAGACATGACGTCTTACGGAGATCCCATCTAGAAACTTGATCAGCATGAATTGTTATGGTGGGATGAAGGAGAAAGTCCTAATCAACAATTTTCCCAGAGAGGGGATGGGCCGATCCGGAGGTAGTGCAATACGGGCCGACCGCGGTCAGGGTGGAGCAAGCCCAACACCCACCAGTTCAAAAAGGTTATCTCTAAGACCCAATTGGAGTCGTATCGGAGATTAAGCCGATAAGAACAGATACTACACTTTTGATCTTAGCCAAAAGCCGAGAAGCGATAACTTGCAGGATTATTTTGAGACTATACCAAATAAGTGTTTGACAACTGGCTGGGTTTTGCAACGCATGTGAGACGGTTAGAGAACACACTCTTTTGCCTTTGTATCATACTAAGAACAATAAAATAGTGTTTTCCTCAGGCATCTTTTGTTTTCCGTATGAGACGATTTTTTTTATTAGCACACTATCTATGTACTAGCCGCTTGATGCGTTGTTCACAATGGAGGACTGCAGTCGCCACCCAGGACTGCAGTCCTCCATTGTGAACACACAACATCCACACGCCACTCAGGATTGCAGTCCGCAGTGAGGACTGTGGACTGTTGTGTGTCACAATGAAGACTGCAGTCCGGGGTGGCGACTGTGGATTGTTACACTTTGAGTGCGGACTGCAGTCGCCACTCTCATCCAAAACTATTCACGGTGTTTATTTTTATTTTTTTTATTAGTTTCTGTATTGCTCTTATAAACCAAATGAAGCTAGTTCCAGAGCAACATTTTGGTACCAAAACATTAAGGATCGCATAATAATTTTGCGATCAAATTACAAAAAAGATTACAATCCTCACTCACAATCCACACTTACAATCACACTAAGGATGGTAAAGTGTGAATTGTGTATGTAGAATTTTTTCTCGATCATTATGTTCTATTGCAATGTTGATTTCTTTAAAAATGAGAAAAATGTCCAAATTTACATGTAGGTAACATGTAGGTTCACGAGTCAATTTGTCCAGCTGGACAACATGAGTACAGCCTGAAATTTGACAAGAGAAAACTAACTTTTTTATCTTTCCTAAGCGTACTTAGGGAATCATTTTGGCCAAATGAATTGATTTTATGCTAATTGAGAATAATTCTCTAATATTTGGGGTCGAACTCTTTGGAGTGGGTACCAGTCTGAGGTATTGAGATTCTGGTTAGTCGAAATAGCATTAATGTTCTCAACAAGCCGTTTTCAGCACATGATTTTTGGATGGTATAAAAAGTTTGTTTCGCACTAAGAGATCATTAAATTTTTGGACGAAATAACCGCACGCTGTAGGTAGGCGCAAAGGATCATCCGTACAATTTTAGCCCAAATCACTATGCATTCGCATGAACTTATGTAAACAGTCTATAAGCCTTCAATCGAACAAAATGTTTTATTTTGGCAAAACAGTCGCAATACTCAACAGATAAACATATTTTGGCTATCTCACAACAATTACAACAGCAAATTAGAGATATGTTAAATTCGCCGCCATCCAATTCGTTCTTCTTGCCATTCAACGGATCCAGCTCCATTAAAGTACTCCATTAGCTTTTGTTGAATATTCTTGCATCTTGGTCACGTAGTTGCTATCTGGCGCAGCGCTTAAAAGTCCCTCTATTTTGTTCTCAACTCTCCATTAGCTTGATCGTTTGTGTCGGCAGATCTATAAGGTGAAACAGTTTGGAAAATTGAAGCCGAAAAACAACTGCGGTGAGCGAACTGCTGCGTGCCTAACATTGAAATTTGTAGGGCAAGGCAGCTTTTATGATGTTTATCGGTGTTGGATATTTTTGTCTCTAACGGCTTGAGCAACACCCGGTAGAACAGGCCAAAGGCGCAAGATCAAATTGATCAAGGACAGTTTCTCAAGTAAATCGCCAATGCGAACACGAATCAGGTGTTATAATGTCAGATTTATGTGCGAAATCGAAGTTTCAGGTCAAGATGCCTTTTGGTAAATACTTTTTAACGTTGCTACCATTCAAAAAGCCTGGTTGCAATTAACTTTAAAGAACTATCTGGTGCAATTTTTCATGCTCTGTCGAATAATATCACTCATTAACTAAAAAACGGCGTTTAAAACTGTTTTGTACATATTTTGTAATGAACAACATTTTTGAAAAAATATCAATGGTTTCTGTGAGCTAAAATTTTTCAGATGATTGTCATAAATACCTCCACAGATAATGTCATTGAAAGCTCGCAATCTGCGTTTCTTTGCACATGATATAAATAATATATTGAAACAGCGGCATGTTTTTTACCTCTTTGAAGTGATATAGGCAAAATTCGTGACTATAGATGGTTACAAGGCCGTGTTAACGTACGTAGAGTTTTTTTGTATGCGGACAAAAAAGGATAATCCCAGCTTGGTGTAATTGTCAAGAGGTATCCTTATAGCGAGAGGTATCTTATGCCGGGAGTCGACTGTATTACATATTGAATGTTGGGTGGCTTATCCTGGTATACTAACGACTGGGTACACATTATGACGGGAAAACGACCGGATACAGTACCAAATTTGCCATGGTCCCCTGTCAATTTCTTATTATTTTTTATTTTTTTGGTTTTTTACGGGGCAGCGAACGATTGCGCAATTTCAAACTTGGGCATACGTTTACCTAGGCTTGGCAGCGGGACGGGAATCCCACGGGAATCCGGTTTGGGAATCCCGAAAAAAATCACTTTCCCGTTCCCGTTTCCCGCCGGCTCAAAGTTCAAAATCCCGTTTCCCGCCCGTTCACTTTTCAAAAATTCCGAAATTTCCCGAAATCCAAATTCAATTTTAATGTCAAAACACGCTTTGTTCAGCGGTCGTATGGTTCCTTGGCAAAGCAACAACTGAAGTTTTTACACGGGTTCTAAAAGCACTAGATGACTGGTCAATGCGAAATTTGGGGAAGCCCTATCGACCAAAAAGAATCTTGACGGATAACGAAGGCGCACAGAGGGTTGCGATAAGGGATTTCTTCGGAGTAGACATTCTTCAGTGCTGTTGTAAGTGACGGCACTGTTATCTTGTTGTGATTTTAGAAGTGATGCATTCAGTGGAACACAAGACTTGTTGGTTCACTTTGTCCAAGCCTTGATGAAGCATTTGAAAGAACTTAGCCTATTGGAAGCGTATTACAACTCAGTACCCTTCTATCTCTTCATTCGGAAGCTGTGCTGCTTAGCGCTAATTTATCCCGACTTTATTGCCTCCGCGTTTAATTGTCTGAAACAAGAGGCTAGAAGCTTTTTGAAGAAGAGTGGTATCAGAATGTGGATCCTTTTATGCAGTATTTTGAATCAGTTTGTTTTTTTTGCTTCTGTTGCCAGCTTTTCATAGACGTATTTAGACTTGGGTGCAAAGACGAAACTGTCGCGGTCAGTTAGTCGAAGGGCGGATTCCTAAGCAATACTGGAACCATCATGATGCAGCAACTGCAGGACGAGCAACAACTACAAGCAGTCTGGAGGGTTGGAATCGCCGCACTACTGAAGCCGCTGCAAAATATCCGAAGATGTCTATCTGGTACTTGCTCCACCATTTCAAAAACGAAATAGGTACATTTAACTGTGAGCTGTCGAACCTTGATAAGCATATTATATGTATAGGGAAAGAATCTCATCAGAGGATCGTTCGGCTTTCTCAGGGCGTTGGGCTGGTTGAAACAAGTACAGCAGCTCAAAAGAGAAAATCGAGTGTATCAAAGAGGCTCTTGTTGTGTTCAATGAGGAAGATATGGGCAACAGCATGGCCCGGATGTCCAACGCAATAGATGGAATTGAGCTAGTTGAACTTGATTTTGATGGAGTGTGATAATTTGTTATTGATTTGTTGTTCCGTTGTTTAGTTTTGATAAATAAATGTAGAGAAAAGAGAGTGGAATAGAAGTATTGTGTTTTGCTCGCCTATAGTGATGTTTTAGAAGGCTATATAGAGTAAAACGGAGAATTTGTAATTGGATACGAATCTTTTTACTTGGACCGAAATTTGGGGGTTTGAAGGCTTAAACGAGACGTAGACAATAAGAAACGTAGGAAAAATCGTCTCGGAACTTATTTCTATGGCATAAAATCTCCAAATGCGTCGAAATAGATCGTTTTGAGAAAAGAGAAAAAACTTCGATTTTTAGACATTTTGGACAACAGGGGGGACCAAGGCAATTTTTTGCCAACTTTCGTTTTTGCCAAGTTTCGTTTTGCCAACTTTCGTTTTTGCCAAGTTTCGTTTTGCCAAGTTTCGTTTTGCCAAGTTCCGTTTTGCAAAATTTCGTTTTGACAACTTTCGTTTTGACAAGTTTAGTTTTGCCAACTTTCGTTTTGCCAAATTTCGTTTTGCCAAGTTTCGTTTTTTGCCAAGTTTCGTTTTGCCGACTTTCGTTTTTGCCAACTTTCGTTTTTGCCAAATGTATCCTAGCCATTTTATTTAATGTCAAAACAAAGAGTTTGCTACTAAGCAATTTTTGCTTGTTATTCTTTTGTCATTTCTGGTAAAACGTCTTCTTCAACAGAATAACGGCTGATAATTTAGGAATCTACTCACTGTGAGAACAAGCTTTTTTCATTTCTGAAACCAAGACCGTACCACTTGTTTGTTCCGGTGAAGATTTTTAAAATTAAAGATCACTCTCTACATACTATAATTTTTCATGCTGACATCTGTCACAGTATAATTTTTCGGTGTACGGTCAGTTCGAAACTAGGGTTCAAATTTTTTAGTCTAATCTCCCCCCGCACCCCAAAAGCGGGGGGAGGCCAACCCTATTCGAAACGGTGTCAGTTCGAAACGGTTTTTTTCAAAAAATTTCATACTTTTTTAAACAAAAGTTTTTATTTTAGCAAAGAAGTTTTTCTGACGTCAACTAGTAGTCGAATTTTTTTTTCAGAAATTTTTTCAGAAATCCAAATAATAAAACAGAATTTCAAAAAAATGCTTGTGTGCTGAGATATGAGTTGAAGTTGGAGTGTCAATACCCCACCTTTTAACTTTGGGTCTTATCTCAGCGCACAAGCATTTTTTTATAATTCTGTTTTTTTATACGGATTCCTGAGGAAATTTCGGCTACTAGGAGACGTAAAAAACTTTTTGCTGAAATAAGAACTTTTGTTTGAAAAGAATGAAAAATTTTGGAAAAAACCGTTTCGAACTGACCTAGCCCGTCAAGCGTGACTTCGGGAAGTCTGAGTAGACCTTTATTGATTTGTTTGAAAAAAAATGACAGAATATCGGATTTTATCTATTATTTTACAAATTCCCGTTTCCCGTCGGGATTCCCGAAATTTTGGAATTCCCATTCCCGTTTCTCGCAGGAGCAATTTTTTTTCAAATTCCCATTCCCGTTTCTTGGCCGGACCCCAAACTGCCAAGCCTAGTTTTACCGTGGTTTAATTTTCACTTGCGTACTGTGTCATCTTTTGAAATCCGACATGCCAGTTTCAAAGACGAAATATGGTCAATTGATTTAGGCGCAATTAAAATGTGCGCAATTCCCTTTTGCGCATTTCGCATTTGCGTAATCTGCATTTGCGCAATTTGAGTTTTGCGCAATGTGAACGTGCGCAGTTTTAAATTGCGCAATTGCTCGCTGGCCTTTTTACGCACTCAGGCTCACGCTTAGGCAAGGGTCGGCCAGCACCCGTTAAGACGGACTCAAGCTTTTGATTTAAACACACTTTTTTACTTTCACAAAAAACTGTACCTGGTCATAATGTGTACCCGGTCGTAGATCAGTCGTTTATCCTGCTTTGTTGACTCCTCGGCTTGATCCTTTGTTTCGAATGTACTTAAAACGGATTCATTCATTCACCCAGACACGGATGGCCCGGCCCGGGCCGTGATTTCCAGGACCCGGGCCTGGCCAAACTTTTAAAATTGCTGTCGGGCCGGGTTTTAAAAACTACAGGCCGGGCCGGCTCGGAAATGCTTTGTCTGAATATATCTTGAAATCTTGCCATTCAATGTTTCTCGTCTTCAAAAATTCAACTTCTCCTACTCTACCAATTTATCTGCTGAATCAATTTTCTCTGTTTGTGTTGGAAAATCTTTAGTGGAGAGTGATATTGCGTTCGAGTGATGTTGAATAATAAAGCTTCTCTTACTATTTTTGTTGATTAAGTTTCTGGATATGTTTGGAAATGAACTTACAGTTGACTAGACGGAATAGACGGGCCGGGCCCGAAAAAAATTGAGCTCCGGGCTGGGCCTAAAAAAAATATCCGGGCCGGGCCGTGAAAAAGTGGGCCCGTGCACATGCCTGATTCAACCTATATTAATCCGTGTTAAATTAAAACAGTTTTTTTACAAAAAGTTTTCGGATACTATCCCTTCAACATTTACCATCCCTTTGTTGCTGGATTTATATATAATATGAATTTGTGGAAGGTGAACTATGTCATTAACCTGCGTGCTTCCAGAAAATGAGTCAAATAAGTCGTCTCGCTATTTTTATCGCACTTCTGCAGATCGACAGGACATCTAAATGCCAAAATTGGCATCTTCATGTGGATTTTCGTGGCATAAATTTCTTTATTTTATCAGGATCTGGAAAAAGGGGCAGCACTTTGTTAAATAATTTCGGGGTGCTCTACAAGAATCTCCGAAAAAAATCTTTCAGTGAGGTCTTTGAAAAATAAACTACTGAAAGTTCCTTGGTTGAAGCTTTGCACTTTGCTCCGTTAGCAGAATAATTTCCTGCTAAAACCAGACATCCATGCAAAAAAATGTTTTAAAAGCAACAGCATTGGATGAAAAATAAAAAAACCAAACGCCAAAACACAAAAGGGGGGGGGCGTAATCGTTTTGCCAATGAAACTTTTTCTAATGAGATCTTTTTGCCAGTGGCATATTTTTGCTAATGAGATCACTTAACCGATGGTATGCTTTCGCCAATACAGTCGAACCTCGATAAGCCGACACCCCAAGGGACCGAACTCAGGGTGTCGGCTTATCGAGGTTCGTCACTAGCTTCTTTTCTCAGGTATTGTTATTCCCTTATCAGGCAAATTACCACTCATTCTGCAACTCATCTCATTGGCTACAAAATGAGCGGTAATTTGCCTGACAGAGAAATAAAAATATTCGAGAAAAGAAGCTATTAGCGAAAACATAACATTGGCGAAGTGATCTGATTGGCAAAAAGATGCCATTGGCAAAACGATTACGCCCCGGGGAGGAGCCATTACAAAATTCCGCGAATTTGTCGAACAACCTAATAGTTAACTAATACTACTAATAGTTAACAGTGCGAAATAAATGTGGTTGACAGATAAACTATATGCCACGAAATTATGGCTGCGACGAAATTTTGGCCGTGTCTGCTCAATTTTAGTGTGTATCTAACAGACTGAAAATTCCTTTCCCTTTCTTACCTTTGCTTTCAATTCGATTAGTTTATGTTCGCATTTTTGTAAATGGGTTTGTGTGACATGCAATTTATTTGTGATATAATTCAATAAAAAAGCGAGATCATTTGGTCATTGAGTGTTACAAAGTGTTGTAGTAGATAAAAAGATATTTTCAATCTGATACCAGCATGGTTTTCTCCGTGCTCTCATTAGGCGAACTGTCCTCTTCCAATATGTTCAGATCTATCTCACGTTGAGCACTGGATTCGGATAAGACAGGCAGATTGGACCCGATCGGAGAGTCTCCAGCTGGAATCATAAAAGTATAGGTCAGCATAATCAGTCGGAGTCCACAAAAAAATGTGATGACTATATTTCAAGGAAACAACTTTTTTTCCAAAAACATTCTTGTCACCATTTTCTTAAATTTAGTTAAAAGGACATACCAGCGCGTTACACTGCAATTAAGGCGAGGAATAGCAATTTATTTCTCTCACGACTTTTTTCTATATGCGTTCTACCTGACCTGACGAAAGTTTTATGCCTACTTTTAAAAACTAGGATAAGGTCATAAATACCGGATTTTTCACAAACCGAGTAAAAACTAGAGTTGGGCAACGGTAATATTACCGGTTATATTACCGGTCATAATCTAGATTATGACCGGATAATGAAAAATTGGTCATAATCTTTTTGGCTTTACTGGAGAATGGGTACCGGTGACGGCAATGTATAGTTGACAGCATAAAATGTTTTGGCACGCTGTGCGCCGTAAATGAGAATTTTTCACGTTTGAGTGCACGCGGGACGCTATTTTTATTCCGAAAATGTTTGAAATTATTTTTTCAATATAAACCCTTTTAAAATAAACCCGAATATTTTTGCAATGAAAAAAAGTGTCCCGCGCGCATTTAAACGTGTGAAATTATGACTGCCGCCGACGGCTTTGGTATTTTAAAGAAAAATTTGTACATTGCTAAATGGATAGCTTTATTTACACAAATACGACTTCACACATAATTTGCTTGGCTTAGTTTGCTTGGACATTGGAGCCAATTCACTTATCAAGCAATTAACTAAGCAAAAGTAGTGGCCTACAAGGTGAAATGTAAATAATGACACAACAATTTTCTGCTTGTTGAAAAAGATGGCTCTACTGGAGAATGTGTACCGATTTTCGCCCTGATCCTCGTGTTATTTTTTCTATGTTTTTGTTTCTTTTTTTATTATTATTTTTTGTTCGTACCATGGCTAAATAAAAAATGATCAAGGATTATATATAAAAAGATAGAATAGAAAAGAAAAGACGAACAGAAATATAATAAAAAGGAACAAAAACATGGAAAAAAATAACGGGGGGACCAAGGCAAAAAATCGGTACCCATTCTCCAGTAAAGCCAAAAAGATTATGACCGATTTTCCTTATCCGGTCATAATCTAGATTATGACCGGTAATATTACCGTTGTACAACTCTAATCCAGGTTATGCGTTTGTGACCTTATTAACGTACGCTGTCCTAACCTTAGGATGCACCTAAGCTTAAAAAGGAAAGAAACGCAAAAAAGCAGCTGAAACTTAAAAAAATCAAACAAAGTAGCGCCGTTTCTTCCAGTTTTAATAATTTTGGTCTAACTTTTTATTTTTATTTTCTTTAGGTATCCAGACAAATTTATAGGCTATCCAGTAAAAAGTAATCCAACCTTCAAAAGTACCATCCGGCGCATAGATTTTGGTGGGAGTGTTCAGAATTCTCTTGTGTCCATGTTCTTTGTAGAGTGATAGTAGGGTGGTGTCGCCTGCATTCGAGGATATGTCCCAGGATTTGGTCATTCCATTCTCTAAAACACTTATTTGAAATAAATTGATAAAATAATGTATATCTAAGGATGGTATTTTTTTCTCACCGCAAAACACTTGAAAATCACCGCAAATTATTTTTTTCTCACCGCAATTTGATCTTCCCGCAAAATACTTTTTTCTCACCGCAATTTGATCTTCCCGCAAAATACTTTTTTCTCACCGCAAAATACTTTTTTCTCACCGCAATTTAATTTTCCCGCAAAATACTTTTTTCTCACCGCAAAATACTTCTTTTTCACCGCAAAATACTTCTTTTTCACCGCAAAATACTCTTTTCTCACCGCAAAATATTTCTTTTTTACTAGCCGCAACCAGGGCTGTAAATTTTTATTTTTGACATCCTACATCCACATCCACATCCGGCCTAAAAAAATTTTGACATCCACATCCGACATCCGACCCAAAAATTTTCGACATCCAACATCCACATCCGACATCCGGATGTGAAATTTTTGACATCCGAAACATCCGAAAACATCCGAAAAATCCATGTAAAATCAATGAAAACATCCGCTGACATCCGACCTGAAAATTTATTGACATCCACATCCACATCCGACATCCGACCCAAAAATTTTTGACATCCAACATCCACATCCACATCCGCTGGATGTGGATGTTTCGGATGTATACATCCACATCCGGATGTATCTTCCGGATGTTTTTACAGCCCTGGCCGCAACTAATTTTTTGACGTTTTTCTTCTTCAATAATTGTAGTTTCTTCAGCAATGGAGCATATTCTGGACAATATTCGAGGAAGTAGAAGGTCTAATGGAATCGACTACAAAGAGGTTGTCAAGTTTAATGGCTCAGAAGCGGAAGATAATCTCGAAGAGTGGCAAAAAGATCCACATGGTCTCTGGATGAACCAGAAGTGGGAAGCGTGAGTTTATTCGGTTGTTCGCATTATCAGCATAACAAGAATCTTACAGAAAGGGAAAAAAAGGTCAGAAAAGCATTCTATTGAAAATTTTGTCTGTGTCTACTCCCAGAGAAAGCTTTACAAGTGTCCGGCTGTGTTGCGGATTCGTCGACCAAGTACGACTTTCGAAATCATTGTGGAGAAAGCCAAAGACCATTCAATCACCAAGCTACTGTAGAACAGCCGTTGTCGTCGCCAGTCAAAAGTTTTATTCGTAGCAAGATGCGGGACAAGACTGCAAAAGGATTCAAAATGACATGCTAGTAAGCTGTTTTTTGCGGTTTAATGTTTACTTTTGTAGATTATCTTAAAAACCTTAATTGTTAAGTTTGACAGGATCAATTTCCCAGTCGTGCCAATGCTGAGACAACTGGAGAACTTCATCACACGAGAAAAGAAAGATGATAATGTGATCTTAACAACTGAGGACTTGCGCAACTACTTTGTGGAGCATGCAGATGTACCGGAAAATGGCGATAACTTCTTTGCTGCTGGCTGAAGAATTTGTGGCCTCGCCTGCATTCGAGTGGAATCGGTATGTAGAGCTTAAAAGATCCTTCTTCATCATTGAGAAGTCTCAAATTTAGCCGAACTTTTTCGGTTGCAATTGCTCAATGGGAATAAAGAAAATACAGTCGAACCTCTCTATAGTGTACACCCCAAAAGTTCGTTCCCGCCTAGGGTCCGACACTTTTTTTAGCTCGATTTTCAATTTTTTTTGCTGATTCTTTTTTCACAGTCTGGCCGCAAATATCGTAAGGATTCCGATTTTGCCGATCGTTTTTCATTTGTCTATATATTTTTTCTCTAAAAAAGCAAAACCTCCATATAGTGTACACCACTTTGAAAATAAGATGTACACTATTGGGAGGTTTTGCTTTTTTAGAGAAAAAATATATAGACAAATGAAAAACGATCGGCAAAATCGGAATCCTTACGATATTTGCGGCCAGACTGTGAAAAAAGAATCAGCAAAAAAATTGAAAATCGAGCTAAAAAAAGTGTCGGACCCTAGGCGGGAACGAACTTTTGGGGTGTACACTATAGAGAGGTTCGACTGTATCCTGCAAACATTCAGTGATGGTGATGAAGAAAGAAGGTCTGTGTCAATACCCAAGGGATGCGATGGCTGAAGTGCTAGGACAGAAAAGAAAGCGAGGAAGACCGTCTCAAAGTTGATCAAATTTTTTTATTTGCTGTAATTGAAATTATTGTTGTGTTTTGGTGATTTCTGATGAAATAAAGGTGCGTTAGGAAGTAATTGTGTGCCTCTTTTTCTTCTATTTCTCATATCCAATTTTTCCTACCCAAAGCTATTTCCTATTTTAGGACCGACGCGAAAGCTTCAGGCAAAAAGACCCTCTTTTTACCCGACTCCTTTCAACCAGTCTCTTGAGCTACTACATGTAATAGGGAATATTAATACTCTTGCCTTCAAAAACTACAATTATTGAGGACGAAAAACGTCAAAAAATTAGTTGCGGCTAGAGAACAGTATTTTGCGGTGAAAAAGAAATATTTTGCGGTGAGAAAAGAGTATTTTGCGGTGAAAAAGAAGTATTTTGCGGTGAAAAAGAAGTATTTTGCGGTGAGAAAAAAGTATTTTGCGGGAAAATTAAATTGCGGTGAGAAAAAAGTATTTTGCGGTGAGAAAAAAGTATTTTTGCGGTGAGAAAAAGTATTTTGCGGTGAGAAAAAAGTATTTTGCGGGAAGATCAAATTGCGGTGAGAAAAAAATAATTTGCGGTGCATTCGCAGTGTATTTGCGGTGAGAAAAAATATTATCCTATATCTAATCCTACCGCTTCTAGGAGGAGTAACAGTGCTCCTGGAGTAAGAGGTGGAGTTTGGACGGCTACTGCCTGAGCTGGGTCTATCTCCAGTCTGGCGGAGGTTCACAGCCGAGGGAGAACTGTAGCTGAACAATACATCCTTGTTGAAAATATTAAGTTAAGCTCTGTATTAATTCAAGTACCTCATCATGGACTGGTTGGCTGAAGTGTAGAGCACAGATTCGGGTGAGGAAGCGCCATTGCCCTCCATCCGGTAGTGCATCATCTCATTGTCCTTGAGAAGCTGATCATATGCCAGTTTTCCATTTTTTATGTCTCTACGAGCCTCTTCTAGTTGTTGGGATAGCACTCTGCAAATCAAAGTGGGATTTATTAGTTTTTTTTTCAAAAAGGAGAAATTGTTTTTCGCACCGAAAGTTGGCTATACTGTGAAATTCCCCACAAAAAGCTCAAAATTGAGGAGTAAGTAAGAGTTATAAATATTAAAGTGAGCTCTTTGCTTCGTAAAAAACACCTTGAAAACTTCAAAACTTCTTTGACTTTTGGATTTTTAAGAACCTAGCTATCCCAAAAAACGGCAACCAGACATAATGTAAAATTTAAGCAATTTGTCCGCGGACATTTCGTAAGAACTTTCAGTACAATTCGGACGAAAAAACCGAATCATACCGAAAAGTTTTACAAAATGTTCGGTTGTCCCGCAAAACCACGACAGTCACGTTTTTTTTCATAAACCCAAAATTAAGTCGATGTTCTCTATCGTGATCTCCGCCACTATGGCCATCCTGCTATATTAGTAATTAAAGTTATTTTCTTTTTGATGGCTCACAATTAGATTGCTGATAAGGGAAAACTGACTGGAAGGGGCATGACCACGCTAACAAGTCCAGTATCAAATTCTGAATTTTCAGGCACCAGTTTTTTTTCATGGAGACAATTAAATTCAAGAATTTTATTGGAAATATGTTCGGTTGCACTGTACAGTCTCCCCGGGGAGTGCTCGGATGGAGGAGACAATCTCATATACGTGTTTCTCTCCCCAATTTCATGAGAAAGCCGCGTGTTTTTTTGATTCTGAGAGAAAAAAATTGGGGTTATCATGGGTTTTTAGCCAAAATTTTGAAAATTTTAAATTGGCGCCTTTTGAATTTTAAAGGGATTAAGGGCTGTATAGGAATAACATATTAAATTAATAGTTTTGAATATAGGGGTCTACCGCATAAATAAACTCTGGTATGCATGCTTTTTTATGCATCCAGAGTCACTTTCGAGTGATTTGTGTCTAAGGTATGTGGGTTTAGGGAAAAAATAGCATAAAATCAAGAAATAAAGTCAAAAAAGTTAAAAAAGTTGAGTTAACTAGGTGTAACCACCCTAGTGATGGGTAAGCAATCAATTTTCGGCTCAGCACCGCTCCACACAACAGGGCTGGGCGGACTCATCATTGGACAAAAAGCGAGCAACGCACTCTGATGGGTTCCAAATCTTCCAAAAAAACTAACTTTCCACTAGACTTAAACTTGAGTGTTTTTGATAAAAGAAAATTTGGAATCAATTTTTGATGGGTTTCAAATTCTAATACTGGAACTCATCAAGAAAAAGATTGTGATTGCTTTGTGCTAGCGGATTCCAACTGAACTGCAACAATAAATTGTTGTTTGACATTTCAAACCCACTTTTGCAATTCCCTTTGCTGGTTAAGCTCCAGTTTGAGGTCACTGACTCGGTGGTTCAGCTTCTGGTTTTCGGTGTCCTTTTCAGGTATGGTGTTGACGGAATATTGCAGCTCCTGGTTTTTCTTGCGCAAATCCGCCAATTTCTGAGACTTGCACTCCAGATCATACTTCAGACTGTTGACTTCATCGATAAGTCTCTGGAAATCGGGCTAGTTAGTTAACAAATTTGACATAATAGACAACCCTGTTCCTCTCATCCTGGTCCTCCTTCAAAAGCCTTTCCTCCAACATATTTTTCTCAGCCATTAGTTTGCCATTGACCTGCTCCACTTCTGCTATACGATGCTGTAGTTCCACTATTTGGTGCTCTTTAGCCTGACGCTCTGCATTGATTTTGTCCAATTTCTCAGCAAAGGACTGTTGTTCAGCAGTAAATTCATCTTTTTGCTGCTGGATCTATAAATATTGTTTAGGTTTTTTTGTTGGAAAATTGTTCATAAAATGTTGGAAACATCTGAAATGCTTAACTAGTTGTCTTTGGTCGATCTAGCCCAAAAATTTGGGAGAATAGGGTCATTGGTAGAGCTCCATATGTGCACTTTTCTTAGCACTCAGACAGTTTTTACCAGGGTTCGTAATCGTTCTTTTTTAAAAAGATTTGTCCTTTTTCGGGATCCAGGATCCTTTCTATTTTCGAAGTTTTTAGTCAAAATCTTTTTTTAGCTCCAAAATAGCAATAAGCACTATATAAAATGAAAGCTCCAAAATAAATAGCGTACCACCACCTGGGATCGAACCTGCGCATGATTTTGGATCGCTTACCCACGCCCAATAATGACCGCGCCGTCCTTTGCCGTCCTGTTTTTGCATCAGCCTCCTTAAGCTTTTAGCTCACATAAATTATTTTTCACCAATTTTTTTTGATAGAACGCTTCTTAACATGTAGGCCTATCTTATTTTTGAGTGACCGTCCATTTTAAAATATAAATTGACATAAGAATGGAGACAAAAGACGCCGTATTGGTTTTTTCTGAAAAGCTGAGAAAAAACACGGGCGGCGTCTTTTGTCGACCATTCTTAAGTCAATTTATATTTTAAAAAGTGGACGGTCACCCAAAAATAAGATAGGCCTACATGTTAAGAAGCGTTATATCAAAAAAATTCGTGAAAAATAAATTTATGTGAGCTAAAAGCTTAAGGAGGGTGATGCAAAAACAGGACGGCAAAGGACGGCGCGGTCATTATGGGAGTGGGTAAGCGATCCAAAATCATGCACAGGTTCGATCCCAGGTGGTACGCTATTTATTTTGCTTGTTTGACTAATGTCTAGGCGTAGTTAGGGTAGCTGACACCAAATTTGGCGCTAAAAAAGTCGAATTACTGCGCGCACCATTTTAGGCCATAAAACACAGACGCTTATCCACTGTGCTACCGAGGCCGGATTTTTTTACCTAAGTACCTTTTCCCTCTGAAACTGTCGGACCCTATTTTAGTAAGTCGTAGAGGTAAACTTGTGTGTCAAAAAGTTGAGTTGGATGAAGAATTTAAAAAATAACTATTGTAGCAAATACATTTGGGATTTTTTGTGCATTTGCCATATGAAACTTAGACAAAAGTCAAAGAATCCAGTTAACAGAAAATTTTCACAGTCGTAATGTTTTTAAGCTAGAGTCGACTCTCGATATAACGCCACCCCCTCAAGTTCGTTCCCGCCTAGGGTACGACACATTTTTTAACTCTATTTTTGAAAACTTTTGCTGAACCTGATTCGGCAGTCTTGTTAGAAATATCGCGAGGATTCCGATTCTGTCAATCGTTTCTGAAAAAGTTTAAACTTGTGCCAGTAAGCACTTTTAAAAAATCGGCGGCGTTATATCGAGAGGCGCGGGTCCTACTGGCAAAAGTTTAAATTTTTTCAGAAACAATTGGCAGAATCGGAATCTGTACGATATTTCTGATAAGACTGCCAAATCAGGTTCAGCAAAAGTTCTCAAAAATAGAGTTAAAAAGTGTCGGAACCTAGGCGGGAACGAACTTGAGGGGGTGGCGTTATATCGAGAGTCGACTGTATGCAGCCGGTGGTGGTTGAACCTGTGACCTAGATGATGCGTATATGAATGTTGCCTCCCCCTTCAAATTTTTTACGTACCCTCTGTTTTTGAGTGAAATCCACCTACCTCTCGTTCATGCGAAGTCTTGAGAACACCCAGTTCCTCATTGAACTTCTGTTGCACTGCAAAAATGATGTATAGAAGTGGAGCAATAGCTGCTGTGAACACACAAATATTTAGTGGAATCCATTTCCTTGTGTCACAGTCGAGTATCAAACAAAATAGGGATGTGGAAATTAGAAAGGAGGTCGCAAATGACAGGGTGATTCTAATGTGGTATTTTGGTCTATTTACCCCGTAAAATAAAGTCATTTCAGAGTAAATTGTGAGCGAAATCAATAAAGAAATGATGTTTTTAAAAAATTAACAAATTTTGATGTGGGTTGTGGAAAGAATTCATCCTCTATCTACATTTTCATCTTGTTTAATTGCACTTTCTATTAGTTCTGCTACTGCTTCTTTAGCAGAGATTCTAATCAGTCAGCGATTCGGCTCTTGAAAAGAGCTATAAAACGCTACCTTTTGCTTTTGGCTTAGAATAATTGGCTGTAACTGTGGCACCGAATTTTTGAAAGGTCAAACTCTTTTTTCTGTAACTAAGTTACTTTGCTTGCGGCGAAAATCTTGTTGTTTGTAGATACTTTAAAAAAAATTGGCCAATTCTTATTGTTTGTACAGTTGAACCTCGATTACCGTATATTCTCTATTAAAGGCCCCGGCGCCTTTCTTTTCAACCTTAAGTCGGAAAAAATTTGGGTCGATTTTTAGATTTTGGGTGCTCAACTAAAAGGTGAAAAATGGAATTAGGTCAGCTCGTACTGACTAAGAAAATGCAAAAAACCGGTTTGCATAATTATTTTTCCGGGCTGAGATATAGGTGATTGACGGGGCCTTTATTAGAGAGAGGGCTTTCAATGGAGAGCATACGGTACGAGAATATGCTTTTTGGGCCAGATTCGCTTTTTTCATGGAACAAACTTTTTTCTTTTTCGGGAAAAATTTAAATTTTCCTGGAAAAGCTTTTTCAAAAGATGAATTTGTCCAAAAATAAGACAAATGTCGCCTATAAAAAAACGTATTCGGCAAAAAAAACTGGGACCGGTCAAAGGTGCCGTTATATCGGGTGTGCCGTTGTATCGGAGGTATCTTTTTTACCACACTATTCAGCGAAAAAGTTTTTTTTTGATATCCAGTAGAGATCAGACAATAAAGAGCAAAAACAGAGCTAAAATAAAAATGTGAAGACTAGCAAATTATGAGCAAATTTTTCATACATTTTATTAAATTTGAAATTTAGTTTGCAAAAATTACGCTCAAATCTCAATTTTTTCACCAAAAAAGAATAGTGCCGTTATATCGGGGGTAATTTCACTGCTTGGGACCGGTTTTTTGGTACTGAGGGTGCCGTTATAGCGGGGTGCCGTTATATCGGGGATGAACTTTGTCGAGTTACTCTGACGGCCAGCCGAATTTCTCCCAAGGTGCCGTTATAACGGGGGTGCCATTATATCGGGGTGCCGTTATATCGTCACTGGACTGTACCTAAATCGCGAGGGTCAGGTTATGGTTCCCGGCCTGTAGGAAAACTCTCATTATAAGTCATTTGTGGTTCGAGTTTTTTATGGGTTTCAAAAAAGTTAAAAAAATGCAACAAAAAAGTATGGGCTTTGCAAAATATCAAGTTGACTAGAACAAATGCCCCAAAACTGTTTAATGGAACTCGAATTTCAATTTTTTGGAATCTCCGAAATTTGAGATGTTGATCATGAATAAATTTAGAAAGGCGTATTTGGGCAAAACGTGATGACCCAAAACGGGGCACATGCTCAAAAAATACGGCATTTTTTACCCAAAACATAGCATTTTTACGTACCCTCCTTATCAAATATTTCTGAAATTCCAAATTTTTGAAATCACCAGAAATATCATTGATTAAAACAACTATTTGGTGTGTAAAAATAAAAAAAATAAGGTCAAAATTGATGACAAATCGGCAAACTAAAAAAAATCCGATTCCGTCAATGAAAAATTGTAGATTCAAATTTTGGACCTCGCAATTCAGCTACAGCCAGTCTTTACTTTGCGTCTTTAAAGGACCATGGTTTTTGCGCGCAGCGGCACACGCAAAATTTGAATTGGCGGGGGACACTTCTCTTTCGTCTCTCACTGTACTCTTTCGAGTCATTCGAAAAAACTCGAAAGAGTACACTGATAGACGAAAGAGAAGTGTCCCCCGCCAATTCAAATTTTGTAGTGCCGCCGCGCGCAAAAACCATGGTCCTTTAACCATAAATACTCAGATCCAATAGTGCTTACCTTCCACCAATTCAGCCTTGTGCTTCATCTCCAGTTCTTCAGTCACTCTAGCCACATCACTGATCTGCTCTTTCTCCGGCTTCTCAGCTTTCAGCGGTGGTTGTCGAGCTTTCAAGGGAACTCTAGCTACAGGTTCTCTAGTCTTGCCAGCTCCTGGAGTTTTGTGCACATTTGCCAGTGGAGTGGCTGTTGCTGCACCCACATTAGCTTTTTTGGTCACTTTTGGTTCGGACATGGCCACTTTGGTTGACTTGTTATGAGCTGGTGCTGGAGTGGCTGTTTTATTGGTATTGGACTCTGAAATTAATGTTGGGAATGAACACTGGTTTGTATGAGCTATGGTTGAACTGTATTTTATGTGGGTGGAGAGCGATTATTGTTGTAAAACACTCGAGATAATCAGGACGGTCCACAATTGAAAGTTGTGGTTGTGTGTCAAGCACAGGATGAGCAGGTTTTTCGGCTGTTTCGTGGAGTTTTTGATGGATTACACATTAACTATTATTGCAAATAAATTTTTGTGAAGCTAAATTCCCTAGAAGGTAGAGATAATCAAGTCATTGATTTTCGTGGTAAAGATTTTGTTGCCGTGAGAAAACTTTTTTCTGTCGCAATTTTTTGCCGTAAAAGACTTTTCAAGCATTTGAGCTTATTTTCGGTCATTTTTCTAATGGATAGTCAGGAAGCAAAGTGTAATTTTGGTAGCGTTTTGAAAAAAAAATCAGGTATCTTGGCACTTTTATGGAGGTGGTTGTTGGGAGAAAATTTGGATTTAGTCCTCCTTTTGAATTCGAATGTTTTTTGTCCCGAGAGGAAAGTTATTTTTATATTGTTTTATGCTGTTTTTTGTTTATTGTGTTAATTTTTTTTGATAAAGCAAGTAGATCGGTCAGGAGAGCTTATAGGTATGCCAAGAGAGTTGGTAAGGGTACCACGAGAGTTTGTGGATAGTTGTGAACAAGAGAGTAAGTTGTATACCACGGTTGCCAGGAGAGTAATTAAAGGTACCATGAGAGTAAGTAAACCTCCCGCGAGAGTGGGTAAAACTACCAGAAGATTTGGCAATGGGCCAGAAGAGTGGATAAAGGTACCAGGACACTGAGTAAGGGTACCAAGAGAATGAGTAAAAATACCAAGAGAGTGTGTAAATGTACCAGAAGAGTTGGTAAAGGTGCCAGGATAGTGGGTAAGGGTATCAGAACAATGGAAGGCGAGCCAGGAGAGTACGTAGTTTTATTAGGAGAGTGGGTAGGTATTCTTTATAGTAATCAGGTGTTGCTAGAGAATTTTAAGTTATTAAATGTGGAAACGTTATTACAACTATTTATCAGCAAATCAATTGTATATTTATCAACACATCGATTGTATGTATACCAACATATCGATTATGTGTTTATCGATATATCGATTTCAGGTTCATCGTTATGTCGATTTTTATAGTTAATTATTTTAATTGAGTTCAAATATAATTTTCTCTCGATACTGATTTTTTTTTTCAAAAAAAGGAATTCAAAAAAGGAAATCCAAGCTCCCCCTAAAATTTATTATAGCATGTGGACAGGCAGCCCTCTTCGTGTCTTCTTTTGATTATGTTAGTGGTCCGCTCGCCAGCGAAATCAAGTTGCCTCTCTTTTCGAATCGCACAAGTTCCCTGAAGATCCTCTGGAAACACCCAAGAAAAGATACGTAGATCTTTTATTTGATTTACTGTGCTCAATTGTTGTGATTGTTGTGATTGTGTATTGAATAAAAATCGTCTAAACAAATTTTGGTTTTGCTATTTTTCAATTTCTGTTAAAGAATATGGCAATGGTCGTTTAGAGGGAGCTTGGATTTCCTTTTTTGAATTACGAGGTTTTCGTCTCGAGAGAAAAGTGTTGAGAATACTGAGAAGGTATGCCAGCAGAGTTGTGAGCAGGTGAAAGCAGATAAAAGGCGTAAGTACACTTGGAGAGCCGATTTTGTGACTTTTTCATTGCTTTTCGTGGTAAAGATTTTGTTGCCGTGAGAAAACTTTTTTCTGTCGCAATTTTTTGCCGTAAAAGACTTTTCAAGGCATTTGAGCTTATTTTCGGTCATTTTTCTAATGGATAGTCAGGAAGCAAAGTGTAATTTTGGTAGCGTTTTGAAAAAAAAAATCAATTAAAGAGGGGAGCTAATTAGGATAAAAAATTCGGCCTCGGTAGCTCAGTGTATAAGCGTTTGAGCTTTATGGTCCAAAATGGTGCGCAGGTTCGATCCCGCGTGGTGGCACGCTATTTATTTTGGCTTGTTTGACCAATTTATCGCATTAATCCGGCTTTTTTAGCGCCAGATTCGGAATCAGTATTCCAAATAGAAATAGAAATTGGTCAAACTAGCCCAAATAAATAGTGTGCCACAACGAGGAATCGAACCCACGCATGATTTCCGGGCCAAAAAAACGCTTAGCAACTCCGCCACCGAGGCCAAATTTTCAAACTTGAGAGCTTACCACCCCTTCTTGAGTATTACTTTGATTGTAATTTTTAATGGTTAGTTTGATCAAAAATGACCTACCGTATTCCCTCTGATAAAATTTCCCCCTCTAATAGTAGGTTACTAGATTTCGATTGAAAAATATAAGGTTCTTCTCTAACATAAGGTCACCTAGAGGGCTATTTCACCTACAATTTGTAAAAAATTGTGTAAAACGCAGTTTTTTGTTGCATTCTCCTTGGCGACGAAAGTTTGAAAACCGCAAAGCCCCCCTCCAATAGTAGACCTCCTAACGGGCGAACCTTTTTCTTGCCGTAGAAATACTTTTTTTGCCCCAGAAATGTTTTTTTCTGTCGCAATCTTTTTTTGCTGTGAATCGATTTTTCACAAAAAAGTATTTTTACGGCAAAATTTTTTGCAGGTATTATGAAAGAATTATCACCGCAAGAAAAACTTTCGCCCACAAATAATCTTTTTTCATTAGAAGTTTAAAAGAACCGTTTGAACCAGTCCGCGGAACGCCCTAACAATTTTTTTGATTATCTTGCAATTTTGAAAACCCAACCTTTTTGACACTTTTCATTGTTAACTGGAGGAGCAGCAGGTTGAAGAGTGTCGCCAACAACAGCAGCTACCTTAGATTGGGCTCTTTTTTAGCCCTCAGCTTGTCCGCCTCAATGCTAGCTTTGATCTTATCCATGATTTCCTGACTCTTGGAGGGGCTTTTGGCGTCCTAACCACCTTGGGCTTGGCATTATTCACCTGTTGCATTTCTCGAACAGACGTCTGAAAATTAAGCCAAATGAACATTCTTAAGCCAGGCAACAACCAACATGCCTTGTGGGTTAATATCAAACAAAATTAGGTGGGGTTGCCTTGCCGTGTTTTGCTTGCAGATTTACAAAAAATTGATCAAAGTAAGTAACCTTTGGTTAATATCAAAAAGTGTTAATATCTCAATTTTACCAATTTTTCTAGGCAAAAATCTTATTTCACCAAAGTATCCCCTCGAAAAACTCAAGACGTAAATCAAATCAGTTTTACGTGTCATTTTTCTCAATATTCGATGTCAAAACACGGGTTGAGCAAATAACCGGCCATTTTACAGGGCGTATAAAGAAATTCCTGGTTTTAAAATGGTCATAACTTTTTTCTGGAGCCTTTTTCGAAATTCTGTTTTAGCCAATCGATTTTTCTCGCCGACAATATTTTTTGCGTATATGTAAAAAAACACGATTTTTAATTGGTCCCATTTGTGTTTGGCCCCTTGCACATACAGATGTCACCCACAGACCAGGATTCAAACCACAGAGTGGACCAAGCAAAAATCGTTTTTTTGATATTATACAACATTAATATATTGTCAGCGAAAAAATGGATGGGCAAAAACAGAATTTTGAAAAACGCTCTAGAAAAGAAGTTATGACTATTTCAAAACCATGGAATTCCTTGATACAACCTGTACATCAGCCAGAAATTTGCCGGACTTATAGTCATAGTCACGAAAACCCCCGAAATCTCGAAAATCCTATAAAATTTTTGAAATTTTCAAGAAAAAAATCCACTAATTGCAACAAGTATGAAACAAACACAAAAAAACATTCAAAAATTGAGTTTTCAAGAGACACCCATCAATCCATCCATCAATCAGACCATCATCCCCTTTCAGTGATCCTATTTGACGGCCAACTACATAAACATCAAAAGAGCAAAGCTACTTCACAAATTATCTTCCCTTGCACCCTAGTTTTGAGTTTAAGCAGGCTAGCAACAAACAAAAAGAACAAACCCGAGCTCTTTTTGTTGTAGAAGTTGGTGCAGCTGACTGGTCCACAACCTCTTCCTTACTGCTACTGGTCACTGGCTTTGAAGTGGCCGCCGCTGGACTTAGAGCTAGGAGTGGTGTTGTAGGATCGGTTTCTTCTTGACTCCAGCTGTAGTTGTGGTAGTGATGTTGCTACTTTTGGTTTTGTGGTTGCTGCTGCTATTTTAGGTGGCTGCTCATTAGCATGGTTGTTGTTGACTGGGCTCTGAAAATGCAAATAATGATATTGCTAAAGTTAAAAAACCCCCGTAAAAATACCGGATTTTCGATAACCTTTTCATATTTCCGCATTTATATTTTCGCGTAACATGAGTCACGTAGCAAATTTTGAAAGGTTTCCACCAGGGTTGGATTCGGTCGGTCTTTTTTGGATCGGTCGGTTTAAAAAACCGGTTTTTTTCAAAGCCGCTTTTCGGTTCTGGTTATTCCAAAAATTTTCGGTCGGTAACCGACTTGTACCTGATTTCCGGTTAATTTTGGTCGTAAATAAACCGGTATTTTGTTAAACCCGGTTTTCGGTTTCCCAATTTTTTTTCGAAAGCGGTTTTGGGTTCGGTTTATTTGGCGAAAAAAAACCCGGTTTTTGGTTAACTGACTGCATCCAACCCTGGTATCCAGGACAACTATTTCAATTGAAACCTGTAGCTATCTCCTACTCAAAATAACCACTAAGATATAACAAATATTTTGGTATTAAGAATTCCTAGGCATGTATTCAGACTTCGAATCATGGATCAGTATAAAGGATGATCTCTAATCCGTGTTCAGCTATCCGGCTAGGATCAGGATTACTCTTAATCTTAATTTTTTTTGGTCTTTCTCTAATTGACATCACACCTCCAATTTTGAATATGCTGGCCAGCAATCCGACATGATTGTAGTTCCGAAACATCCAACATTCCATTTTTTGTGATGAAGAAGAAATATAATACTACCTTCATAAACACAACGACGCAACAAATCGAGAAGAGTGTGGGCATTCCTTCTTCAAAAATTGGAGGTGTGATGTCAACCAGAGAAGTACTTTTTTTTGTACCAAATTGGATTTTGTACTGTTGTATAGTGTGATTCGTATCACCTGTTGTCTTGCAGTGATATGTTATTCTGTTAGTATATAAGGTCTGAACGTCTGTGTTCAGGATCAGTTTGTGTCCGAATAAAGCTATTAAGAAGTCGTGTGCTCTCGTCTCTCTCTAGCTAGTCCCGAGGATACAACATTGGCGTACTCGCAATGGATGTGAATCAATTCCAGCAATTTATGGTGGTGCAGCAGCAAGCGATGGCTCAGCAGCAACAGCAGCATCAAGAAGAAATGGCTCAGCAGCAAGCAGCGATGGCTCAAATGGTGGCTCTTCTCCAGCGGCAGCAGAATGGTGGTGGTGGAGGCGACAATGCTCAGCAAGTGCCTGCCGTGGTCTCAACTCTGCCTCAGTTGCCAGACATGGAAGTCTTCAGTGCCGATGACAGTGATCCAGCCAAGTTCGAAAATTGGATGGCCCGTTTCAAGTTCTCTCTCGACTGTACAGCTCCGAATATGGTGGATGCCTGCAAGGTGAAGCTCCTGATGACGAAGCTCTCTGCCGAAGCTTTTGCTGAATACAGAAAGAGTGTGCTGCCCAGAGATGTGGTCGACTTCAGCCTGGAAGAAACGGTCAGTGGTCTTTCCAAAGTTTTTTCTCATTCTCGCTCCTTGGTGGTGGATCGCTATGAGTGCCTGCGCCTGGTCAAAGATGATGGTGAAGAATTCCGCCACTTCGTCAATCGCTTAAAAGGTCAGCTCGCTTGTTCAAGTTCAGTGCTTTGAAGGAAGAAGAGTTCAATTGCCTGCTCCTGCTTGGGTCTCAAGTCAAATAGTGATGCAGTGCTCAGAACCAGGATTCTCCAGCGTCTCAATGAAAAAGGTGACCAAGTCAAGTCGATGAAATGTGAAGAAGCTGCCAGCTATCTCTCGACAATTGCCGAAGCGAAGCATCTGAAGAAGAAAGCGCCGTCCTACTTCGGGTCAATCAGGTGTCAGAAGAAAGCGCTCCCAAGTCAGTTCTGTTCCGGTGTGGCAAATGCATTGTCAGATGATGCTATGCCAGAAGACTAAAG
>SADC01000594.1:0-55302 GCA_004194705.1 Ditylenchus dipsaci | reverse complement strand
TTTTTATATATATTAAGAGAGCACCCTCATTTTGTGGGGCACCCTCAGAGAGCACCCTTATTGATGTCGGGACCAAACAAGGGCCCAAGAATTGACCACCCTAACCAAAATTCCTGGGTATATAACTCCTGGTCAGGTGGGTGTCCACCTGGATAGCCTAAAAAATGGAAGCAAAAAAAGTTTACACTTAGTGGGACTCGAACTAGTAACCTCGGTGACAGCAACCCTCCCCAATTATACTAAGTGGTCGTAAACCAGGTGGTCGACCACTTGGATCAAATTTTTTTTTACTTTTTAGAGTCCAAAAAAAAAATTCTGCACTAATTCGAGCATGCTGAAGATGGTTTGACAGTGGTAAAATCACGTTTTATCAAAATTTTCGATTTATCGCGAACGATTGATTTTGATAAATCAAGAATTACCAATAACTCAAAAATTTATTCATAAATGTAATTTCCCACTGTCAAACCATCTTCAGCATGCTCGAATTAGCGCAAAAAATTAATTTGGAACCCGAAAACGTAAAAATTTTTTGATCCAAGTGGTCGACCACTTGGTTTGGTGCATGGATTCTCAGGGGTGATGTAGAGGTTGCTAGTGAAAAAAAATGTTTCGGGACGCGAAAACGTAAAAAAAATTTCATCCAAGTGGACGACCACTTGGTTCGGTTTGGTAATGTTCGTAAATTGAGTGGTTGGTATTATTTGGTATTATCAAACAATCTTCAGCATAAATTTTTGGTATGCTAAAATCGGGTTTTTAGTGATTAAGGCCGCACTTGTGTGATTCAGAGCCATTTTATGGCGTTAAATTCACTTTTAGCTGGTTTTTTTAAGAGTTTTGAGTTGGTTTTGGATGGTTCGAGACCATTCGGGGTGTTTAAGGTGGTTTTGAGTGGTTTGGGGTGGCTTCGGATGGTTTGGGACCATTTGGGGTGAACAAAACCCTTTCACCTAAGTTAAAAATTATAATATATTTCCTGTCAAGACAAAAAGGAGGATGAATTCACCGAGGATGATTCACCGGAGGAATGAATTCGCTAGAGGATGAATTCACCGAGGATGAATTCACCGAGGATGAATTGGTTGAGGATGAATTCACCGTCGCCCAAAAATTTTGATTCTAAAAATTTTTAAAAAATTTTTCATTTGAAATTTTGAAAAATGAGCGGCAAAGTCGGCTTTCTTGCGATATTTGCGACCAGATTGTCAAAATAGAATTGACGAAAACATTTAAAAATAGGTTTAAAAAAGTCGGATCCAACTGGGGAACGAACTTTTGCGGATGCGGACGTGTTGTGAGAGCGCCCTGAATGGTCAAGCAGCCTAGCGGTTTTATTTTTTTTTATACAAAATCACACCAAAATGAAGTTTTGTCACAAAAAATGAGGTTTCGCCAAAATTTAAAAACCGCGAGGCCATTTGGTCTCTCAATCGACAAAAACATCTCAGCTACAAAACGGTACAAAAATAATCAAAAATTTATGAGAAAAGGGTAAGTGAATTGAGTGGAGGCAAATCTGTGAGGTGTAATTTGTTAAAAACAATGCTTGGACCTACTCAGGAGGGTTTTTTCTTACTAAGATGCCGGAAGTTTTCTGCATTCGGCTCGTCGTGCCGGAAATTTTCGGTACTGCTCCGCATTTTGGCTCGGCTTGTCGTAGATTTGGGTACCTCTCGGTGGCCTTAGTATTGAGCATTAATCGAAAAGTTAGATACATCTGTTCACTGATGAATTTTCCAGTTTTACAGCGAAATTACAATGCAAACAAGCGCAAATATGGAACAAATTCGTGTGAAAGTGTGCAATTGCAGGAGGTATGATATACAAGTAATTGAAGAATTGATAAAAGGATTTGTTTTCAGTCTAAACAAAGCTACCTTCTTGCATGGGACGCTGCTGCCAACAACTTCCGAAGAATTCACATTCGTGGTTTACTACAGGGGACGCAGAACTTCCAGACGAACCTTTCTGTTTCCGGCAAGTCTAATGTTCAGTGAGCAGCAAGAAAATATGAAGCAAGGGAAGAAAGAGCCGAAACCGCTAAATGCCGGGGATAAGATAGGCTTTGCAGCTGACTCTCGTGGGTTGTCGTCGATTTCCAGCGAATGCCTGGATTTGGGAATGAAACCTGCGGAGTAATAGATTCCTCTATTCTCGTATGTTGCCTTTTTATGAATTGAAGCTTGTTTAACCGTGCTGTTTCAGATCGAAGATAAGGCGTATTTTCGCCGGATACGCCTCAGAGTGCTGCAGCAGTCTTTTTGGTATTCTTCCTCCAAATGCTGCATGATGACTGTGGTGCCAAATCTCGTCTATGAAGTTATCATCAGGGCTCGTGTTTCCTTCCAAAATTCGTTTCGAAGAAAATGGTCTGCCTGTAGCTAGTGTAATCGTAACATTTGAAGAGCTAGTGAAACCAGTGGCAAATAATCTCAGTAACGAACTAATCTATAAAGCGGTAAGACTGTTATTCGTACTTTTCTCTCTCTTGAGAAAACATCTCTAATTAAGCCTTGGAATCATGATACCAGAATAATCTGCCATCCATACGACAGGGCGTCTTGCAGCTCCGAAAAAGACTTAAAGGAAAGACCTTCTCTGCCTAAGATCGTAAGTTCTCTTCGTCATTTTTTCCTAACTACAATTTTTTTTGGGTTTAGCGTCGTCATGGGGAGATTCTCTACTCTCTGGAAAACAATGAAGTGATCTGGCCAAAAGATCCGAAATACAGGGTTGTCATTGCGCTTCCAAATTGAACACAACGGCAAGGTTCTGAAGGAGGGTCATGCAGTTCAAGCGGATATGTACTATTGCAAATACAACCAGTTCTATGTGGTCTACAGGTATTTCGTCCTCAAGGCAAAGAATATTCCTCCTCTGAAGACAAGGCGATCTATGGAAAGTCACGAATTTGGTGGACACATGGAGGTATGTATATTCACTTCCTTTTAAAATTTTGACTTCTGCAATTCAGTATTACGTAAAACTAAAGCGTTCATCAAGGCTTGGCTTCTTCGTCTGCAAAGAATTGGACTACTGCCTTGTAGAAGATTCTAAACGGTTACTGATGAATGCAGCATCCGACTCTAAACGCAAGTTTTTCCCTGCATGGCTTAAGAGAAGCGATCCGTCAAGGCTAGCCAGATTCGAAGTTTCTGCTCTTGATCATCAGCACTACAATCCAACTGAGCTGTGGTCTGCTGCTCCAGATGTAGGTCTTTTTGGATTCTGGGTGTTATTTTGGTAACGCTTGTCTTAATATAGGTCAAATCGACGGGTTTTCTGATCAATCAAGCTACCGGATCTGTCTTTGCCAAAACTTCCCTCTGGAGCGCATCATACTGCTGAGACCTGACAGGAGAAAATTCCAAAGTTGGTGATTTGGTTTGCTTTTGAAGCTGTCTACTCTGCCCAAAACGCGTATGTGGTACTCAGGCTGTCTCCTATCGAAAGCAAGTCTGCAATTTCTGCGATTCCTTGGAGAGGAGGATATTTGGTAAGTGCTTAGTAGTTAACAAGTGTCATTATGCGTGCTACGGTTTTTAGTTCGAGGAAACATTGAACTGCACTGGAATTCGTATGAGCGAAAAAGTCTATGCTGCGCAAAACTTTGGTCTGGTCATGGATCCTGAAAATATGATTATGGACAAGGCGAAAAAGAACCGAATCGAATTGCCACAGTCTATCAGCCGTTCTCTTGGAAGAAGATGAGCATGCAAGCCGGTCGACTGCCTTCAAAATTTATGCCCTTTCAATGGATTCTAAGGAGCGGGTATGTGTCTGGCTAACGATTCTTCTCTAATTGCAAAATTTGTGGTTTAGGAGACAGATTATTACTCAAATACGCCGACTTCAAATAGGAAATGGTGGAAATCAGACCTTCTGAGTGACTGCAGATGCCGTTTGGCAAAAGAATTGAGCAACGAGCTTCTAGCAATACAGTCTGACCAATCTACAGGACAAAAAATAGAATTCGTGAGAGATTTTAAATCGTTAGGTGTTTAGAATAATTTGTGACGTTGTTGTTTTACAATAAAGAATATTATTTGTTGCTACTGTTTGTCCCTATTTTCGTTTTTTATAAGATCGTTTTCATAGGACTGTAGTGGTGTTGAGACAGAGACGTTTCCGTTTGGAGCCATACCATCCGAAAATTTTTCTTCGTGAACCTTTTGATTTTCTGCTTTCGTTGCGTAGGGCTAGCTCCCATCTACATCGAAAAAAACTTATTCCTGAATTATATGTGTCTGATGCCTTATAAATATGGTTTTTTTGGACGAATTGGTTACGGAATAAATCGTCGCCTGTCGTAGAGTTTTTACTTAGATAGTTTTTTTTTCAGTTTGACAGCCATACAACTTTTCATGAGTTTTTAGAAATAATTCTAGAAGAAAACTTGCCAGAAATTATATCCGCTATTTTAATGTTTCTTCCTGGGTATTTTGTTATCGAATATTTCTGATGGCAGCAGTTATCTAACCAGCAGAAATAATTTGCACATGTCAGTTTTAAGCGAGAGATGTAACATTTACAAATTAGGATGCTTTGCACCAGTTAAACAATTATCGGTCTGATCTAGCAAACTCAATCAAAATTAATCTTTGCAGGAAATATTTAACCACCCACATTTTTAATTATCATTCTTACCCAAAAGGGTATAACTTAAATTGTCTACATGATTCAAGCTAATCAGCAAAATCTATGCTTTCTATTACTATATGTTGCAGTCAAGGATAGTGTTGTCAGGAATAGTGTACATCAGGGATAGTGTTGTAAGTAGTATTGGCGCCGGCAGGTCAGTTCACAGCACTGCGCCAAAATTTTTAAGGTCGTGCCGTGATCGGTGCCAAAATTTTCAGGGTCAGTGCCGTAGATCAGTGCCGGTGCCAAATTCGAAAAAAAAGTTACATCGATGTCGTGAACTGCTTGGTGCTGGTGCCGAAAATTTGGTGTCGGTGCCGTGAGATGGTGCCGGTGCCGTAATTTTGAAATTTACAACACTGATCAGGGATGTGGTACACTTTCGGTACAATATTTCCCACGTAAACAGCTACCCAAATAAAGACATTCAGGTCAAACAAAACAATCAAAGATAAAACAATGCCCCAACTGGTCTACTAATTATGACTGACTAACTATTAGTCATTTCAAATATCTCCAATTGCACAAACATACATATGTTTTATTCAAAATTCCATGAAGAGATTAGAAGTGTCCTTAATCCACTATTGGAATCGTTGCTACTTTTCGGCTAGTCTAAACATTCACAATTTCCAAAATTCACTAAAAATTGGTGTGAAAATTGTTAAACTGGAGCCAGGTATCAACAAAGTGCAATGGGACCTTACTGTACTTTTATTCTGAAAAAAATTCATAAGACTTACTAGACTAGCAGATTTTACTGCCCCTTTGTTGTCATCCTGCACGTGGTTGTGGTTTTAAAACATCTTGTGGACTGCTCCCATTCCAAATATCCTTGATGATCTCGACCATAGGAGTACTCAACTCTTCATCCTCCTCCGACGAATCCCCAATTATGGGCAGTCCGAAGGCGGCAGAGTCAAGAGTGGGGCCGTCCATGATCACACTCCTGGACTGACTTGTTTCTGAAATTTTTTGACGTAAAATCAAAAGTACTGACCCAATAAATTTTCTGGCATTCCATTGATTCGCTGATGGATCTCCTCGTCCTCATCGTCCTCGTCCAGCCTAACTCTAGTATCATTGATTTCAATATCGCTGAGCATCAAAACCGATTCTCAACAATGTAGGTGGTATTGGAATTCATCATCAAGTCGGTCATGTCGCCATAGCCATGCAGAAGACCGGAAGAGCTGGTCGATGAGATCTGTAATTGGCAGAAATTAGTGAGATGGGTAGAATAAATTAGCATTGGGTAGGAAATAGTCGGTTAATACCCAAAAGGGACGCGGTCTTTTAGTCCCTTTCTTCCACTTTTTTGAATTCGCGCTTTTTAATTTTAGTTTTTTGCTGTTCGGACCAAAAATTTGAGAAGTCCTAACTAGGGTTGCTAAATAGTTACGGTATTCATATAATAGAGCACCGGTTGTGGTTTTGTGATCACTTTTGTCATATTACGTTTTATATTGCTACTGCTTTAATGAAAAGCAATTGATGGTCCGTCAAAAGTCAGAGCGATGAGCCGTGCATAGCAAAACGAAAATAAATAAACAAACAACAGGGGGAACAAGGTAAATTTAGAACAGATAGTGGGATAGAGCCGCAGCCGGTCTCTATTTGAACACCAGTCTATATTAGCACCATCCCTAAGGCCAAAACTAGAGGGTAACCTATGTTTTATTGCATTTTTAACACGAAGCCAAAAATTTTTTGAGGTTGGAAAATAGAATACCATGGTGTTTTACTAGAATAGATACGGTAACTATTTCGAGAATATTCTACGATTTTAAGAAAAAATGCACTTTTTAAGCTTTTTTATAAGGATTCTGCGCGCATATTCTCTAGAATATCCTCCGAAAAGATTCTGCTCGCTAACACGCGATGGCCTACCTTGCGCCTAAGTAAAAAATATATGAAAAAGATGCCGAAAAATCCGTTGCTCCCAAATTCCTTAACCACGCCACATAACAGCGTTTTACGTGATCTTATCTCTGTAAAGTCTGTTACTCGACCTGGTTCTGCTCATTTCTGTTTTTTTTCATAAAAATTAGTTTTTTTTCACTCTTAAAATGTTTTTAGATTCTAGCGGTGATATCCATATCATGGGTATTTCAGAACTTTGATTTGAGCATCACCACTTTTTGTGGTAATATCGCCTCCAGGGCCCGGTTTTATTAGGAAGTCATAGTTCTTCAAGAATATGCGAAAAAAAATTCCCGTGATATTGTCCTCAGAATGAGACCCGGGAGGTCCCTTATAAATTATACCAAAAATACGAAGCCGAAAAATAGGAAAAGACTTCTTTTGCAAAAAAGACTGGGCTATTTTCAATGAATTATATCAATGTGTAAGCAGTTATTTTTTTCTCTTTTTTTTATTTATATACACACACTTTCATTGTTCAGCTCATTTTGAAAGAAAAAAGGGTGTGCATCTTCCCACAAACAATTGGCCTCAAGAGGCACAAGATTGATGGGTCTGATAACCGCCTAAACCAACCAGCCGAGTTAATACACCTACAAAGGAGTGATCCATGAGTGGGTTGTTGGAAGTGTTTGATGAGGTTGTAGACATCAAGCTCCAATCCATGCCTCCATAACCCCCTGGTTGTTGTGGGCGGTGGTGGTGTTGTGTTGGTGGTGGTTAGAGAGGAATGGCTGACTTGGAGATCAACTTCTAAACAACATCTGTCTGTTTTTTGTTTTTATTTTCTCTTTTTACAGGTGAGATCACATTCGAAGTATGTATTAACATACTTGCACGAGCGGCGCGGGGTGAGCGATGCCTAAAATCTATACTTTTGAGCGGCGCCGCTGCCGGTCGCAAATGGTCGCCGGTGCCGTCGCTGCTACCGTTTGGTATTTCAGATTGGTTGCCGCTGCCGTTTAGATTTTTTGTGCCGCGACCGCCGCCGCCATTGTCGCGCATCAATGTTTACCCAAAAAATATTTCCTTCCAAATACAAGCAGAGACATATTCAATTTTCGACAGCAAATCGACAGCACTAAATATTTGTAGTTGAAATTAAAATGAAAACATTTTCTGAAAAAATGCTACATATCATTATTTGTTTTCTTTGATAATTCAGCCGTTGAATCAGCTAGGTATTTTCGAACTATTGTCCTGATGCCTTTATCGTAAATTTTGCTATTAGAGTCAAATATTACAGTCTACTCTCGACATAGTGTTAAAAGTTCGTTCCCACCTAGGGTCCGACACTTTTTTTACCCCTACTTTTAAAAACTTTTACCAAATTTGATTCGTCAGACTAATTGATTCGTCAGTCTATAATCACAAACATCGCGAAAATTCTCATTTTGCTGGTCAGTTTTGCAAATGGCGACAGTTTTGCCGAAAAAAAGATCCGCGCTCTCGATGTTGTGTAGAAGACAGCACCCCAAGCACCCCCCTCCAAAGAGTATCAAAGTATAATCAGATTTGGTAAAAGTTTTCAAAATAGAGGTAAAAAAGTGCTGGACCTAGGTGAGAACGAACTTGCACCTACACTATATCGAGAGTTGACTGTCTCACAAATTTCGTCTGCCACCCTTGTAAACGATTGTGAAATTAAAAAAAATGTGACCATTGCATTCGCGTGAAATAAAACCTGCTATTTTAAAAAAAAATATTTCTTGTTACTTTTACTTTACAAGGTTTTGACGCGCCGCTGCCGTGAGCGGTGCCGCCGCTGTTCACTACCGTCGCTGCCTACGCCGCGTTTTTTTTTTTTGAAGTCAGCTGCAGTGTTTCCAAAAAAACGAAACGGAATGCCACAAACCGAAAACCGAATTCTGGTTTTCGGTTTCGGTTTCTGCTTTGAAACTTTCGGTTTCTGATTTCGGTTTCGGTTTCTGAAATTTTCAGTTTCTGCTTTTGATTTCTGCTTTTAAAACTGATGTTTTCGTTCGTATACTTCTGCATGTTATGTGAATTTTGTTTTTATTTTTGTGGATATTCGTGTGGATCAAGACAATAGGAATTTTGACTTCATACCCAAAGCCGAAAGCACAAACCGAAAGTTGAAAAGCAGAAACTGAAAGTCTCATGAGCATAAACCGAAACCGAAAACTGAAAATTTCAAAAGCAGAGGCATTATGCTTCTGCTTCTTTTCGGTTTCTGCTTTCTGCGGTTATATTTCTGTCTGCTTTCCGTTTCGGTTTTGGAAACACTGGTCAGCTCTATTCCCATGCAGTCTTTTGAAGATTTTACTCAACCCACAGGTGTTCCATAAACTTGAGTTAATTTTTGGTTGATAGTATATTGCACCTACATTAGGCCTGCGATTATTGGAGGGATTATGGTGGTTGGCGTAGACTGGCTTGTCCAAATTTCCCTCCTCCTCCACCTGCACTTTGTAGGTTGGCGCAAAAATGCCATGTCTTGGTCGACACTCAAAATAGGCCACATCTGCAAAATTTTAAATTTGAATTCTAAATTTTAATTCTGACGGAATTTGTCAAATTTTTTTCATATTAAAAAAATTTTGGATTTTTGCTGTTAAATTTTTATAGTCTTTTCTCACTAGTTTTGACAATCTTTCATCCAAATTTCAAAAATGAAGACACATCTTCGCAGTAAAAAACCAAGGCACAAAACATGCGTAGCCAAAAGTCTCACTTTGATAGGTGCCATCGTGTTTTCCAATCGGCTGGTCCAGCTCCACTCCACAGTAAATGCCCTCTCTGCCCACCACTTTGCCCACGTACTGAAATATACGACCCTAGTAGCAAATACCCGCACCCCCCCCCCCCTAAAAATTTTTCCTTATAGTAAAAAGTACCCAAGTATATGTCCCAGACCCAGGAAAATGTGCGTAAACTCTTTATTAGTCACAACTTCCGTACGCTGGCCTACCCCCAAGCCTAAGGGCTAAGCCTAAACTTGTTGTTTGCAAGGGTAGTTACAGCAATTTTTGATTCTTAGGTGATCACCCTCACAATTCTTGGGTGGGAGGTTATTCGCTACTAGCACCAAAAATACCAGTTTTTTTTTCAAAAAAAAAAACCGGCTAAATTTTGTACCCCGCACCCCAGTCAACTAACAAGGGGGGGGGGGACCAAGGCGAAACAATTTCTGCAATTTTTTTATATGACAGGATATAATTGGAGTGTTTTAGAGCTTCATTTCCGGCTAATTCAGCCATATAAAACTTTATGACGCTACTGGAATATACGCTTCCTAATAATTTCTGGAGGATACCTAAAACCACCATTTTGAAAAAAAAAAAGTTGTAAAAGAGCCCTTGTTAGTAATGGTTAGGCCCTGAGCCTAAACCCAAGCCTACGGGCCTAAGTCGAAGCCATAGCCTAAATTATTGGGTGGGGTATATTCTAGTAAAGCTTTTTCGGAGGCGTATATTCCAGTAGCCACAACTTTATGTGTACCCTGACCTATAAAAAATATCTTGCAAATTTTTTTTGCCTTGTCCCTCCCCCCTGTTTATTGACTATGCAATGCGGCATGCAAGTGCTCAAAAAAATAAAAAAATGCTTGCCAACCTTGAGTATACCCCAAAATGACCATTAACTGTGACTCTGCGGCCAACATCCAGCCTGGACACCAATTGAGAACAGTCACTTGCCTAGAATTTTTTTTGGAAAGTGGCCAAAAACTGCGAAAAAAGACCTACCAAATTGCTGTTGGTGGATTTGTGCATTTGAGGGAGAGAAGGCTTATTTGGTGGGTTGTTGACTCAATCCAGCAGTAGCAGACAGCTGGTGGGTGGCGTGATCTGTTGCAGCAGCATTATATTGATTGCTCCACTGCAATGTATGAATAGGTTGGTTTTTCGGAGACAGACAATCCACTTATATATGCATTTAACTGACGAACAAGTAACAAAAATAACAGAAAGTAAGGTTTAAAATACGAAAAACACATGTTAAATTCAGAGTTTTTTCGAGTAGTTTCAGAAGAAAATAGCAAATTTAAGGTTATTACACGTCTTTTCAAAATGCCCAAAATTGTGCGGTCGGATTTTTCGGCCGTGTTTGCATGGCGCAGTTGCAAAAAGGCAATGTGTAACACCAAAAACTTTGTCCATTATTTTAGATATACTTAATCATTGTCATTTTTCACATTACAGGAAAATAAAATTTTCATCAGTACATGATTTTTCTTATCGTATAAGCAAGATTTTGAAATAGAAGTAAGTAGCAAAGCTTGTTCTCAAAGGATTTTATATAGAAAATAAGGCTATTTGATGCTACTCGTTTAAATACCCCCCTTTTTGAGATTTAAGGCGATGCTATATTGAGGTTTGCGGGTCTAAATGGCAAAATTACCATGTTTCTGAGAAACGATCGGCAAAATCGGAATCCCTGCGATATTTCCGACTAGACTGACGAATCAGTTTTGGCAACATACTTTAGAAATTGAGCTAAAAAAAGTGTCGGACCCGAGGTGGGAACGAACTTTTGGGGTGGATGCTATATAGAGACTCGACTGTATCCAAGAAACTATTCGTATGCCACAAGTGACCAAACCAAAATCCAAATGGCTGAAAGTAGCGATTGAGTTAAGTAAAAGCATTTTCTTCTAGCACTTCTCATTTGCCGAGTCAGCAGCTTTGTTAGCACTCCTCTGGCGCAGCCGTTTCGAAATGAGTGAAAGGCGGAAAGAAGCCGACTGGTTGCAAAACTAATCCATGACTTGGATGGGTAGCCCCTTGTGGCATTCCCTCCCTCCACACACACTCATGCCTAAATTGTCTTTTCGGGAGAAAGGGAAATGTCTCAAACAAAAAAAAATGTGCTGCAAGGACTAAGGAGGAACCAAAACCAAGGAACACACCAAATTATAAAATAGCCAATTTAATGTGGCTCTAATTGAAATGCACCGGCTAATAGTCCAAATTTTCCAAAAAATTTCTCACGACTACAGCCGACCCTTGATAGTTCGGCAGACTGACTCGAATTTGTATTGCTTTTTATCGCCCACTTGTATTTATAAAAAACAGAACTCGATATTAATAACCAGTTACACATCCTCTAAACTAGAGACAGAACGGGTCGGGGCCCCGATCGGGGCTCCAACCCATCCGAGCCGATTTTGGGCCGCAACCCGACCCGAAACCCTGCCTGAAATTTTCTCAAAACCCCGATTCCGAAATTTTATGAGACCCAAATTTTCGGGGGCCCGATTTATTCAAGTAAAAGCTCGGAATAATACCGTTTTCATCGTTTTTTTTTTCAATTTATTCGTTTGATTTGTTGTTTATTCGTCTTAAGAATGCTTTGTGTGCAGTCTTTTGTGTGAATTTGTGTTTTATTAATCAGTTATTGAAGATGAACATCAATGTGGAATATCGAGCTAATCACGCATTTTTTATCGATTCGAGAATAGTGTTTAAACGTCTCCTAACAAATTTTAAGTAAATTTTATACGCTAAGAAGAATTTACTGACACTTCTTACATAAAAAATCTTGATAAGGGTTGGGACGGAAATATGATTTTTCGCCTTAAAGCACTCAGGCAAATCAATATTTTAACCATAAATTCGCTCTAAACCATAAATTCGAACACAAGCAGGACGATTCCCACAAAAAGGGGCACTTTTCCACAAAGGAGCAGTGGTTGGAAAAGCCTAAGCCAAAATTCCGGCCAAAACCGAAATAAAAGCCGAAAACACAAAGCCAAATTTGGCTGGCCAAAATTTGGCTTCGTACGGCCAAAGCCAAATTTGGCCGGCCAAATTTGGCTTTGTGTTTTTGGCTTTGATTTTGGCTTTGGCCGAACTTTTGGCTTAGGCTTTTCCAACCACTGCTCCTTTGTGGAAAAGTGGCCAAATTTGGTTTTGGCTTTTCCAAAGACGGAGAAAGAGCCGTTTTCCTATTTTGTCCGATTTTTTTACAAAATGTGCCAAAAACACCCTAACGCGGTCATGCCTGTGCCTTTTGCCGATTTTTCTTTCGTGAAGGCTTATTTTACGCGATGCATCAATGTGTATCAATAACAAAATCTGACGGGGCTAAGTGGTTTTTCACGATGTCGAATACTGCAACTCTAACTCTGTGTTAATGAACGAGCCACTAAATAAAAAGCCTTTGAAAAACCATCGCGATTTTTCTGGTCACTTGGTACAGTCCACTCTCGATTTCAGGGCAGGAGTTCGTTCCCACCTTGCGTCTGACACTTTTTTAGCGCGATTTTTTAATTTTTTGCCAGTTCTGATTTGACAGTCTGATCCCAAATATTGCAAGGATTCCGATTTTACCGATTGTTTTTCAGAAATTAAAAAATTTTTTCTTCTAAAAAAGTAAAAGCTCGATTAAGGACAAGAATTTTTGAAAAGACTGTCATTAAAGGCCATTGCCACCTGTTTTGAATTGTCCCCCGCAATTCAATTTTTTTGCCCAATCATTCAACTTCTGCACGGATTTTTCAGCTTGGTTTTAACAAACAAGGCCTAGAATTCAGTTTTAGGTATAGTTTTGTTAGAAACCAAGTTGAAAAATTCGTACCTAAATTCAACGATAAAGAAAAAATTTGAATTGGCGGGGGACAACCGTTGTCGGAGACGGCAATGGCCCTTTAAATTGAGTTTTTGCTTTTATAGAAGAAAAAATTATGAATTTCTGAAAAACGATCTGTAAAATTGGAATCCTTGCAATATTTATGATCAGACTGTCGAAACACAACTGGCAAAATATTCAAAAATCGGGCAAAAAAGTGTCGGACCCAAGGTGGGAACGAGCTTTGGCCGGTCTCTTGAGTGTCCTTAAATCGAGAGTGCACAGTAATACAAATGAGGTGTCAACAAAGTGCTTCGCTTTGGCTCTTTCCAAAAAATTTTACGGAGCAAAAATAACTAAAAAAAGTTAAAGCCGCGTGAAAAAGCCCAAAACCTGAACTTTACAACAGAACAAGTTGATAAAAACAAACAAACAAAAAGTCAACAACAAACTCAAGTGCAGACTAAAACAATGGGTTGGCTCAAACTTTTGGGGGCATACACAGCAACTACTCCCAAAGACATATATAGGTCTAGCCAAAGGCTGGATAGAGCCGCTATACTGGCCACAAGGCAACACTGGGTAATGACACACTAGGCACACATCGATTATGGCAGAGAACAGTAGTGCCCGCTTATGGAACCCCTGTCTTGCCTTTCTGCCTTTCCAACCACATACATGTTTTTGCTAGAGGCATATTCAGGGGGGAGTCTTTGCACCAGACAAATTTGCTGGACACTTCACTGGTTAAAATGAGACGGTGAAAATCCAGGGATAGAAGGCAGCTTAAAAAGCTGTGCTGCTAATTAATCTTTTTTGGTCTGGCTAACCTAGAAAACAAGCTTGTTTTAGTGAATAAATTAGCTATGAACATGGCATAGCAAATTCCGCGGAAGAATTCTTTTAAAAGTCCTAATTAGACAAAAACCTAAATTATGACAACAGATTAGTGTTCAGCATGGTCGATTGGCATACAAAAAGACTCTTTGAATTCAAAATTCGCAGTCAGATTTTAAATATTGAGTTTTTTGCCCTATCCTATATTGGATGCCGATTTTTGAGCTTGGTCCCCTGTGGTCTTTTTTGAAAAAAAAAAAAATTCCCAAAAGTTTCAAAAACTATTTATTTTCACTTTCAAATCATTTTCCACAAAAAATTTTTTTTGGTACAAAATTTCCAAAAAAATTTCTATAGTCCTCCAAGGTAATTTTTTGGACCAAGGAGACGAAGGCGAAAATTTTTTTAAAATTTTTGTACCAAATTTTTTTGATGAAATGGTTTAAAAATGCAAATAAATAGTTTCTAAAACTTTTGGAGAAAACGAAAATTATGAAAAAACAACAGGGGGACCAAGGTCAAAAATCGGTACCCAATATAGGATGGACCAGTTTTTCAAAAATGGAATGGAAAATGGAATATTCCATGCAAAAATGGATTCCATTCCATTCCACCCTCAAAATGGAATGGAATTCAAATTCCATTCCATTTTGTCTTGAAAATGGAATAGAATTTAAATTCCATTCCATTTTGAAGGTGGAATGGAATTCCATTCCATTTCCATAATGGAATATGGAATATTCCATTTCATTTTTCCAATGTGTATTTCATTTTCCATTCCAATTTTAAAAATGGAATGGAACCACTTCATTCCGTTCTGTAATCTATTCTTATCCATACATTTTTTTCTACGTATTCGATAGAAAGGTTATGGTTAAGTAGGAATAACTAGACATTCAGTATTATTTAGGCTGCTCTGTTACTATTTTGGTCACTGTTCCATCTTCACCTTAAGCAAATACACTTTTCGCATATCATACTCGCTCATCATTTTCAATGTTTTTTCAATATCTTTCACGAAACTATTACAATGTACAACTAATTGGGAATTCAAAAGCAGAAATTGTGTCTTGTTGCGGTGAGTTCTTGTAGCCAAGCCAGCTTGAGAGAAATACGCTCCACCGGTGCACTCGTTGCAAGAACAGTAAGGACTTCTAGTGCCAAGATTGCAACCACTTTAGCTTCCTAAACGTCAGGTTTATAACACAGAGGAGATGAAAGATAATAGCGTACTGATTCGAAAAGATTTGTCCAATATTTTTAGAGTATCAATTTTCGAATTGCGAAACTTTCGATTTCTTCTTTGAAAGCATTGACCATATTGCTTCCGCCATCAGTAACCACTTTGTACACCTGCTTGAGTGAAAGGCCGTAATCTGCCAGAATCTGTTCGACTTCACGGCGCACCATAGCACCAGTATGAGATCCACTCAACTTGCTCAATCCAAGAAATAACGCTTGAGCACTGAATTAGTGGCACAATAATGAAGTGTTACCCCTTAAAGAAACCTCTTGATTTTTTTGAAATTAAGAAACACAAAAAAACGTAATTTATCAAGGTATGAATTCTGTAGAGCACTGTTGCACCAAATATCACAGGTGATAGAACATCTTTGTCGTATGCCTTCGAATTGTCTGCGCAATAGCTTTTTTCTTTTTTCAAATTCATCCCAAAGCAGATTTTTAAGTGCAGCGAAGCTTGATGGAAACTGAACAGCGATAAAAAATATCGTCAAAAATTAGCGAGAAAACTACCGGAAGTTGAGATTGAGCTCATGAAATAGCTTACGCACCAAAGGATTCAGAAAGCTGTTTATCGAGATTGCTGAATTGCCATGACTGCAGCTAAAGCCCTTCGAATCTTGGAATTTTTAAAAAGCAAGAACAGCATATAATAGTCAGCAAAAGCACAAATTGTTGTTAGAATCCTGTTCCGTTGTGATATTTTTTCGCCTCTTCTCTCCAGACATATACTTCGAATTCTGATGACGATTAATCGATGTAGCATCCGGATTAGTAAAAACCTGCACAAAAACTTAATATTGATAATAAAGTGTTAGCAGTCTCACCTTAGAACATTCTTTGCATTTTACGATCTTTTCGCCGAATTCATCTGTAAGCTCATCGACTGTAATCCAGACTTGAGACCGCTTCTTTGCTGAAGACTAACCAGAGGAAATTTCTGCACTCATTTTGAAAGCCTATAAAGAGCAGTGACAATTCAGCAACCAATAAACAACTGCATACTCATTAGAAAAAGTAATAGATCCACTCAATTGAAATATAACGGAATGTAGAGTAATTCCACTAAAATGGAATGGAATATTCCATATTCCATTATGGAAATGGAATTCCATTCCATTTCCATAATGGAATATGGAATATTCATTTTCCATTCCATTTTTGAAACACTGGATGGGACTAGGGTGGGGAACTCCGAATATTCGGGCGAATATTCGCGCAAATATTCGCGAATATTCGCAAGCAATGTTCGCGATAAATGATATTTTGCGAACATTCAAACAGCTGTAGTAAGTCAATGGTAGTTGATGTCTTTTTAACAAATTTTTAAGCCCATATTTTTCTTCGCAAACACTTGTGTTGATTTTTTTTAACCACGTTTTACACTGTTTTCCTGACGTTTCTGGTATGTATTTTCAGCAAGCATGATGAAACCGAAACACTGGAGTCGTCAATTTTTCGTCGAAGATGATAACAAAGAGTGTAGGTTTTGCGGATGAAATATCGAGAAAATGCTACTAGTATGGCCTATCATCTTACGGTACAATTTCTGTTCTACTAAGGTTGTTCATGCGTATTTTGATACTTAATTCAAGAAGCAGTGCACGAAAATTGGAGTGGAATCAATCAAAGTGATCGGGATGGGGCTGGAATGGGCTCATTGGCTTGCTGGGGACTGGAATATGCGCTGTCGACAAAAGGAGCTATGCTTGGGAAACTGTGAAAACGATGAATGCTCTAACTTGGTGGAAAGCCTGGTTCTCGGATGCATTGCTATGCAAAGTCCTTGAAATGCTTCACAATGTGCCAATCTCTGTCGCCTCGACCGAAAGAAACTGGTCCCTTCGAGGTGGGATCCACACAAAGCTTCGAAATAGGTTGGTGATTTTATCTGTTTGCATGAATTTCTAGTGAGGGTTGTTAATTTTCTTCTTTAGAATGAAGGTTGGCACCGCCAACGAAATAGTCTTTATAAAGCATAACATCCAATTGGAATATGCCGGTCTATTCAAAAAAGTGCATCAATCCGAAGAAGAGGGGGAATCAGAACCCGAAGAAGAACAAACTATTGAGAATGATACATTGTTTTCGAATGTTGATTGAATTTATTTTATTGTCAATGAAGCTAATTGGAATGTGTTTTTAGCCGGTTGTGATTATTTAAGCATTTAATTTACTGTTTTTTCTTTTTCATTTGTTCATAAGAAGACAGTTCGAATGTTCGCGAATATTCGCGAACATTCCGAATATTCGCACGAATATTCGCGATATTCGGGGCTATTTCAATATTCGCGCGAATTTCCCCACCCTAGATGGGACCGACTTTTTTCAAATGTTTGTTGTCTCGAAAGGAATTTAAAAATAAAATGAAATTTAATATGGCAGGCCTGACGGTGAGACCAGCCATACCCATCATTTGAAAAAATAGCAAAAATCACTTGAAAGGTTTTTTTTAAAAAGTGTTCGACTCTTCATTACATAATCATTCATGAAATTCGGCACCAGAACCAGCTGGTCTAACCAACGTCAGGCATTGGTGTGTAACATTTAACAAAGTTTAATCTGCGATCGGCAATTCTAAACATGAATCCGATGTCAGAATATTGTTTTTGCCTAGCGGTATATAAAATGAATTTTTGCGCGGAATTCTCTCCATCCGAGACACATGCTAAATTGTAGAGCACAGACTGGCATGAAAATTTATATTTATTGTGGTTTTGCTATAGACACACATACATATGGACACATTACAACAAGTTTTGAGGATGAAAAGAGACCCGATTATGTTTTCTTTTATTTTCTTCTTCCTGTGCTCCCTTCTTTGATGTTCAACCTTGAAGACTCAACTCCACAAATTCTTGGTAGTCAGCGGAAGAAAAGACTGCACTAGACACCGGTTTCCATTCATACCCATCGATTTTGAGGTTGAAGTCGGATAGATAGCTGAAAAAATAGTGTGAATAATATTTATTATTTATCTTCATAAGTTCACCTTAAATCTGCCGCCCACACATCTGCCTGGAATCAAAAAGTTTTTCAAAATATTTAGGCTAATAAAGCAACCGCCCGAACTGTAAATTGTTAATCCCCCAAAATTTACGTTTCTAGCATTTTACCATGTTTTTCAATGCGCTGAATACGAAAATTCCTAGGTGCGACAGGCGTCTATTGGCACCTCTATAAATTTTTTGATACTAGATACTTCATCCTTGGGTACCACCGCTTGAATACCACCTGAATAGTAATTTCATCTGTGTCCACTGCCTGGGTACTACTACCTCGGCACCAATACTTGGGTAACCTACTCTGGCACCATTTGGATATTCGCCCTAGGTAACCCCATCTGTTACCTTTAATAGATAGACAGCCTCAACGTAGCATGATGTTGGACAAGCTTTAAAAAAAAGATCCTGTGCTGCAGCCACAAAAACAAACACGAAAATTTCAATTTTCGAATTTCCTTTGGTCCTCGAGCTATTTTTTCAATCCCAAATAGCTAAGAATTCAGCTTAGGGATCCAAGAATTGAAATTTTGTGTCGCATAATTTTTGTATTCAGCGCATCGGGAAACTAGAAATTTTTTTAAAAAGCATATATGAATTTAGGGGTGAACATTTTCATTTCGAGCTATTCCTTTGTGGAGGAATTCAAATACCTCAGTCCATGCATTGTCAGTGTCTTTGGAAGAATGGAGAGTTTTGCTGGCCACATGTGCCAAATGACTTTCAGCCTGCAAAATTTGTTGGTTATAATCACAAGGCGGCTTACAGAAATAAGAAAATGTCAACCTGTCCAACTTCCAGATAGCCTCTTGAAGTCATCAGCTGAATTTCAGTATCTTGCACACCGATCAAAGTCAGCAATTGCTCCAAAAATTCGTCAGAACGAGCTAGACCATAGCGCCATTTGGAGGGTAAATCGCTGGAAGAGGATGTTGTCAGCACCTGGGAAGAAAATAGAATTCAATTAAATTTCAGCTATTTTCTATGATTTTCAGCTCCTGATTTTTAATGGATATGGATTTTTTCTGGTGCAAAAAATTTCTTTTTGGTGCAAAAAGATTTTTTTTCGGTGCAAAAAAAATTTGGTGCAAAAAAGCTCTTTTTTGGTGCAAATTAAATCTTTTTTTGGTGCAAATATGATCTTTTTGGTGCAAATCGCCTTTGTGCAAATTGAATTTTTTTTGGTGCAAATAATTTTCTTTGGTGCAAATAGTATTCTTTCTGGATAATATTTTTTGTCCGTATAATACTCGTTTTTGCCCATCGCGTATTTTTTTTGCTTGTAGGTTTTAATGCCATAGAATATCCGTTTTTGCCCGTAGATTTCTCTTTTTCTATTTTTTTCTGCCTGAACATTTTAAAATTTTGCGGAAATTCAAATTTTTTGGTCAGAAAAGGACTTGGTTGCTCAGAATCCCACCCAAAGTGACCAAGTTTGTTTTTTGGAATTTATTTAAGGGGGAGTAAACTTTTTGCGAAATTTGATTGCGCGCATCAGAATCCTTTTTCGATCGGCTCAATCTCTCAGAATCCGGATTCCGCCATTTAGAACCAACTTTATTATTGGTTCAGGGTACCTAAATACTAGTTGGTAATGGTTTTAAAGGATGAGGTATACTTCATACACGCAGTGCCTAAGTCACAGGTTCGACTACCACGGCTGCACCTTTTTCCTCTCCTTTTATTTACAAGTTTAGTGTCAAATGATCCTCACACTCTTGACTATCCAACAAGATTATAAGAGTATGCCTTTACACCTACTGAAGCTTGCATTCAGGCTGAAATAGGCTAAATTTTCGAAAATGGACGGTTTTCAGGTTTTCTTTGATTAGTTACATTGAAATTTTCTAACTTCTACAAGTCACACTTTTTATATACCAAAATCTGGCCGAAAATCTAGGCTTTCATTTGAGCTATCAAACAGAAGGAAGTTAGTATGAAATTGAATCTAAAATTAAAAAAACATCCAACGATTTTCAATTCGATGCACTCCCACCCAGGGCTGTCACACAAAATTTTCGAGATTCCCCAAAATTTGTTCTGGAACTGACGTTTTTCGGAAATTGAGGCAGTTTCTGACAGCAAAGCAGTGCAGTTAATGATTGCGATCCATTTCATGACAGTTTTCGACCCTAGAAGTCAGTAAACTTAATATAAAAAAGAAAGGTGTGCACCTAGCGGGATAAAAACTGTCGATTTAGGACGATGCGTACATAAAGTGTAACCCCCCCCCCTCATTGAGTGCTTCTAAATGGCGGAATCCGAGAGATTGAGCCGATCGAAAAAGGATTCTGATGCGCGCAATCTAATTTTCGCAAAAAGTTTACGCTCCATTAAATAAATTCCCAAAAACAAACTTGGTCACTTGGGGTGGGATTCTGAGCAACCAAGTCCTCTTTCTGACCATAAAATTTGAATTTCCGCAAAATTTTAAAATGTTCAGGCAGAAAAAAAATAGAAAAAGAGAAATCTACGGGCAAAAACGGATATTCTACGGCCATTAAAACCTACAGGCAAAAAGAAATATGCGATGGGCGAAAACGAGTATTATACGGGCAAAAATATATTATTCAGAAAGAATTCTATTTGCACCAAAAAGAAAATTATTTGCACCAAAAAATTCAATTTGCACCAAGGCGATTTGCACCAAAAAAAAATCTTTTTGCACCAAAAAAGATTATATTTGCACCAAAAAGATTCAATTTGCACCAAAAAAAGCTTTTTTGCACCAAATTTTTTTTGCACCAAGAAGAAATCTTTTTGCACCAGAAAAATCCATATCCTTTTTTAATGCTAGCATCTTTTTAAAATGAAAAAATGTTTGATGAAATTCGAACATGATATTTTATAAGTTCTTAGATGTTTTTTTATTAAATTAAGTTTAACGACGTTAAATAATCAAGGGTAATAGTCGTGTATATATTCGATCTATTGCACATTCAAGTTCAAAAACTGTAAGAAAAACTTCCAGATCTTAGAATCCAATAATTGTATGACGAATTATTATCTGCTCCTCGGTTTCGCACTCTTTTGCGTGATTTCCTTCGATGATCTTTCTTTCGATGGACTCCGTTTCCGCTCTGTTCGCTCATCATTAAAGTTATCAGTGGTATGTTTAGCATCACAATGTGGTCACAAACACAATTTGAAATATCTCATTTTTCTAAAAAATTTGACAGAAATATTTTTAATCGCTAGGCAAAGTTGCAATTCTGACACCAGATTCAGGTTCAGCATGGTCGATTTGCTTGTAAAACAATTCTTTAAATTTTAGACTCTAAAATTTAGAGTCACTCTCAAATTTAAATTCCGCTCAAGACAATAAACATTTGGACTATCAAAAATTCGATGATTGAATATTTGTTGTCTTGAGCGGAATTGAAATTCGACAGCGACTTCAAAATCTAAAAAAACAGCTTTACAACAGGCTTCGAATCGTCCTTTTTAAAAAGGTTTGTCCTTTTTTGGCACCCAAATCATTTTTTATTTTTGAAAATTTAGTCAAAATCTTTTTTTTTGCTTCAAAATGGCAATAAGCACTGGATAAAATGACCCTTTTACTTCAAAACAGTCAAATGTTCTTTTTTACCCAAATGTCCTTTTCTTCGAAATTTTTCATTTGGAGCCCTGTTTTACCAGCAAATTGACCACGCTGAACCCGAATTTGTATTGAGAATGACAACTTTCACTAGCTATTAATTTTTTTTGTCAAAATGTCTAGAAAAACAAGTTATTTCAAGTTGTGTTTTTGACCAAATAGCGATATATACCAGCGATATATTGGCGCTTATAAACTATCAGGTTCCAAAATATGCCTTAGTCCCGCTGTTGTTTTTTGCGAAAAACAGCTTATTCCCCCTGTTGTGTTTAAGGTGATGTTACAATGACCATAATGAACAGGAGAGACCAAGCTGTTTTTCGCAAAAAAAAAACAGGCGAGACCAAAGCATATTCGTAACCTGATTGTTTACGAAAGCGCGATATATACCCATAGTGAACAGAACATGCGCATAGTGGATATATTAAAAACGATCAGCATGAAATGCTGAGTCTATCCGGCAAAAGAGGTCGTTCAATTATTGGAGTGTTAAAATTCATGATTTAGGGCTGCAGAGTTGAAATATTATATTATTCCTGGCAATATTATTCCGACTTTAGTAAAACATTTCGACCCTACTAGCGAATACCCCCCCCCCCCCCCAACGATTTTCACTTTTTTAACTTTAGTAAAAAGTACCCAAATTTATGTCCCAGACCCCGGAAAATGTGCGCAAACTCTTCATTAGTCACAACTTCCGTACGCTGGCCTACCCCAAGCCTAAGGGCTAAGCCTAAACTTGTTGTTTGCAAGGGTAGTTACAGCAATTTTTAAAGGTCGGATGCTTGGGGGGGGGTATTCGCTAGTAGCGCCAACATTTCAATTGTTTAATTTGCTCAAAAAAAAGAGCACTGTATTTCAGACTTTAGAAATTTAGTTACAGCCTGAAGCAGACAAACAAAACAACAATAAATAACCAACCGATAAATTGTCTGACTTATTAGTGAACATGACATATATGAAGAGTTTATTTGGCCCAAAACGAGCATATTCTCCTCTTCCAGCCAGTCCTGAAAAATCGAAAAAATTATAAATAATATGTTTCTACATAATTAGAAAAGATGAACAACCTGTCCTGCCTTGTGGATTCAAAGGTAGTCCATCGCAGGAGAGGGCATAGGATTTGTGAGACGGCAATTTGGTGGAATTTCCAGCAGTGGAAAGGAGTTCAGAAAACTTGCGATGCCTCCAATGTTTGCCTAGCTCGATGACGTTCTGAAAATATTGAACATTCATGTTGAAAGGAAAGTCGTCATTTCAACTTTATTCAACTTTTTTTACCGGAATTTGAATTTTAGCCATGAGATATTAAGATAAAGGACTGATTAAGGGTAGTATCCACCTAAAACTACCCAAACCATCTGAATTGTATACAAACCACATTAATGGTACCTGAACCTCCTGAATGGTACTTAAAGCACTTGAGTAGTATCTAAAGAACTTGGAGGGTACCAAACCGTCCAAATAGTGCTCACATTATCTGGATAGGCTCCAACCACCTGAACGGTAGATAAACCTAAGTGCACCCAAATACATGTCCCAGACCACAGAAAAAGTGCGTGAGACATCTATTAGTGCCACCTTCCGTACGCTGGCCTACTCCTAAGCCCTTAGGCTAAGCTTAAATGTGTCGTTTCCAAGTGTAGTTACAGCGATTTTGGAAAGGTCAGATTTATGGGGTGGGTTATTCGGTACTAGCGCCGAAAAACGAAAAAGTGCTGTCACTAGGTGGATTCAAACCTGCAACTCCTAAAACAGCACACTCTAACGCTTTACCTCATAGTATCCACTGCGCTATGGAACCCCGCCAAACGACTAGAGCCGAACAAAATTGGATCTTTTATAAAACCCGAAGAAATATAAACTGCTAAAACAATTATTTTCCCCCCAGAGGGGGGATGGGCCGATCCCGGAGGTAGGTGCAATACCGGGCCGACCCGCGGTCAGGTGGAGCAAGCCCCAACACCCAACCAGGTTCCAAAAATAGGTTAATCTCTAAAGACGCCAATTGGAGTCGTATCGGAGATTAAGCCGATAAGAACAGATACTACACTTTGATCTTAGCCAAAAGGCCGAGAAGCGATAACTTGCAGGATTATTTTGAGACTATACTCAAAGAGGTGTTTGACAGCTGCTGGGTTTGCAACCATGTGAGACGGTTAGAGAACACACTCTCTTTGTCTTCTTGTTTTTCTCAGGCACATTGCCTTTTTCATTGAAGACAAATGATTCTGGTCAGGACTCGAACCCTAAATTTTTAATTCAGTTACTTGGATTTCGGTTAGAAATAAAAATTTATTATGAATCCAAAGTTTACCCAGACCAGGGAAAATACTTTTTTTTTTAAAAATACTTTGCGAATACCTTATTCGCTACTAGGGCCGACATTAAAAAAAACATGTCAGAAAGACGACCGAGTCATAGTAAAAAGTTAGGACGGCCGGCCCTATGCCGAAAATTACACGAAGGGCACTCGAGATATAAATTCGGGTATTTTTTACTTAAGTAGAAGGGTGAAAATTGTTGAGGGGGAGGTATTCGCTACTAGGGTCGAAATATTTCAAAAGGCGTGTACAGTCAAACCCCAATAGAGTGCAGGTCCGAGGACCAGATTAAATGTATGCGACTGTAAATCGAATCTGTTGAGATCTCGGGCCTCGGGATACACTATATCAGGGTTTGACTGTACCAAGTTAATTCAAAAATAATTATTTGAAATACAAATTTGTTCAGTACTCTCTCGGCCATAAATAGTGGAAAGCTTTTTTTACTATTCAGAAGCATAGGTGGCCCACTGGGATAGCGACGGCGAACTGTGTGAATCGGTCGTGGGTTTTATTGCGGTTGGGTGCATGATTTTTCTTCGAATTTTACAATGTGAAAATTCGACATTTTAATTCTCATTTGCATTTCACCGGTATCAGTACTACTTAGGTGGTTTGGGTACACTCCAAGTAGTGTGGGTACCATACAGGTGGTTTGGACACAGGGACGGCCGACCTAATTTTTACTAGTCCCCGGTCGACAGCATCCCAAGTGCCCGCCCCCCTCCAAAGAGTATTTTTCTCCAAGCCGACTTTTTTCAGTTTTGCTGAAGTTTTGCCGAAATCCAAGTAACTGAATTAAAAATTTGGGGTTTCGAGTCCCGCCCAGAATAATTTGTTTCCAATAAAAAGGCAATGTGCCTGAGAAAAACCAAGAAAGACAAAGAGAGTGTGTTTCTCTAACCGTCTCACTTGGTTGCAAACCCAGCCAACTGTCAAACACCTGTTTGGGTATAGTCTCAAAATAATCCAAGTATTTATCGCTTCTCGGCCTTTTGGCTAAGATCAAAGTGTAGTATCTGTTCTTATCGGCTTAATCTCCGATACGACTCCAATTGGGGTCTTTAGAGATTAACCTATTTTTGGAACCTGGTTGGGTGTTGGGGCTTGCTCCGCCCTGACCGCGGGTCGGCCCGGTATTGCACCTACCTCCGGGATCGGCCCATCCCCCTCTGGGGGAAAATAATTGTTTAGCAGTTTACCTTTCCAGCTTTATATAGGCCTTATAAAAGATCCAATTTTGTTCGGCTCTAGTCTTTTGGCGAGGTTCCATAGCGCAGTGGATACTATGAGGTAAAGCGTTAGAGTTTGCTGTTTTAGGAGTTGCAGGTTTGAATCCTCCTAGTGTCAACACTTTTTCGTTTTTCGGCGCTAGTACCGAATAACCCACCCCATAAACCTGACCTTTCCAAAATCGCTGTAACTACACTTGGAAACGACACATTTAAGCTTGGCCTAAGTGCTTAGGGGTAGGCCAGCGTACGGAAGGTGGCACTAATAAATGACCGCTACTGTAATATACCCACTTTTTCAAATTCGCACTTTACTGTGAGTGCAAACACTGGTAATACACCCCCTACCCTCCCCAAATTGTGATTTTCGGAAGTGTCTAAAAACCGTTTTTATGTGATATTTTTACCATAAAATGCATAGAAGAGCAATTTAAATAGGGACAAAGGGCTGTATACGGAGGGAAGTACAAAATAGGGGCCACTTTGGAAGGCCACTTTCGGGCCCTTCAAGGGGCCCACTAACAAGAAGACGTTGAACATAGTTTTAAATACTGGAGCCTACCGCATAAATAAACTCTGGTATGTATGTCTTTTTCATGCATCCAGAGTCCCTTTCGAGTGACTTGTGTCTAAGGTTTGTGGGTGTGCGCATCTCAACCCCAATCAACCAAGTTCCCGAAGGACTATGGTTAGATTATATAAAAAATTGAAATGATAAAAGTTCTTAACAAGACAAAATAAATTAATTTGAAAATTTCGCGGGTCAATTCACCTAGACACATTCGCTACTAGGTTCCGCTTTTTTATTTTTCTCAAATTTTACTGTTCTAGGCCCAACTTTTGATGAAAATTTAATTTTTGTATAAAAATAATGTTTTGCATATTAAAACAATCAAAATCATAAGTTATGGAGATTTCATTACTATACCAAATACAAGGCAAAAAGTTACATGAGACTTCAATTGTATCGAAAATAGCGAAAAGTGTATCCTCGGTAACGAGCCGTGTCCCAAAATGTACCCGTCGATCTCCTCTGAAAAATGAGAGTAGATTTTTGCTGGATCGAGGACGTGTGAAAACTAGACAGTTTTTTAAGTCTACAAATCATTTTTCTAGTCAAGGTTAAAATTAGCTTTAGGTTTAAACAAACAAATTGGCCGTTTTGGAAAGCCGTGTTCCATTATTTTCTACAAGGGACAACAGGCGCCTATCGGCGCCTCTAGCGTGTTTTGAAATTTTAATTTATATCAATCTATCACATACATCCTCGCATCCCTTCCTGAGACCCCCTTCTGACTATGCTCTTCTCTGTTGGTCCTGCCTAAATACTTCTCGCCCACCATCTTATTCGGGGACTTTCCTGGTAGCTGAGAAGTATCCAGGAGTTTAAGGCCCATTCTGGTGCTAAAAGGGTTTTGGCGTGGTTCGAGCCCGATCCTAGTGGTAGGACCCCATCCTGGCGATTGGCGGTATTCACGTCATTCGACCAACATCCTGGTGGTTGGGGTGCTTTTCTGGTGATTCTGACCCAAAAATCCACCATCTCCAATTTGGAGGGATTTTAAAACTTTTTTTAAGGTTCCTTCAATTTTGCGATTTCATTCTTAAACAAGAGCTAAGATGTTGAATTTCATGGTTCTGAAAAGGGGCAAACCTTTTTTTTGCCGTAAAAATACTTTTTTTTGCCGCAAAAGATTTTGCCGTAGAAAAGCTTCTTGATGCCGCAGAAAAACTTTTTTCTTCTGCTAAAATAATTTTTATCTGTCGCAACGCATATTTTCTTTTGCCGTGAAAAGTCGTTTTACAGCGAGAAAAAAATTTGCGACAAAAAATTATTTTTACGACAAGAAAAGGTTAGCCCTCTGAAAAGATATCCGACAAAATTTTGCGAAAATATCTGAAAATTGCCCTGTTAAACAATAAATCAGAAAAAGCGTGAACTCAGTCGCACCCCCCCCCCCCCCCCCCCCTCCGTTCCAAATACTTTATAGAGATTGCTAGTTTGATACCCAAATGTCATGACCAAATCAAGTTTATCAAAATCAAAAAAGACTTACTTGGGCTGAGTCATCTTGCACATTTTTTTTCACCTCCACACCAAATTCGCTAGCTGGTTTGGAGTATTTAGGAGGTGAATAGGTGGCATCAACCTTGTCCAGCTTCTATTCTCCTCTTTGACCGTGTATTTAGATGGTTGGCTGTCTTCATTTATTGCCCCATCACCTTGTTCACCGGCTGTCTCAATGCCTTGATCACTTCCAAAAGTGGTGTTGAACAAAAATAGTAGTTTTAGTTTCTCGCTCAGCTCCTTGTCACCACTTTTACTGCTGGCTACACTCTTTTGAGGTTTTGTCGACTTCCAGTGTGCAATGGACAGCCTGGTCCAGTACCGGTTCTGGTTTTTGGATCGAGAAGAAGGCACCTGTAAGCCAATTTTTGCGGTTAAAGGCATTCAGAAGATTTTGATCTAAGGGTGAAAGCTTTTAAGGAGAAGGGGTTGAGTGGGTGATATTGCTAAATTTAGCCATTTTATTAAAATTAGTAGCTTTTCCAAATGCTGTTTTAACCACTACTAATGTTTTTCCGGCCCTTACCTATTTTGAAAAATGGCTTCAACGCCGGCGCCGAGCGCCTCAATCAAAAGTTTTTGGCATCGGCACAGTCTGGTTTTTGGTTTCCGGCCTCCCATGTAAAAAAATTTGCTCCAGCCCCGGCGCCGGATTGATAATTTTGTTTCTGCTACAAGTTTTACAAAATATCTGGGTTTTTATTAACAGTATGTTTATAAGAACTGTATAATGTTTTACAATTGTTACAATAAATAAAAGTTGTAATTTTGGGGTTAAATTACCTTGGTGCCAAACGTAAAAGTTCGTCAATAATATTTTTGTGGACAGGGGGGCTGTTATTTTATACTAGCGCCGTTATTTTTAAGCAGAGGCTAAATAGGCTTTTGGCCGAGATCCGCAATCTTACTCAAGCACTGCTTACCGATGGATTTCTGTAGACAGTAGATGGTTTGTGGATGGCGATGCCAGCAAAGCCTGAACATCTGGATGGTCTGTGCTGGACGAACTGTTAAACAGCCATCTGGGTATGCAACCAGTTAGTTGGCAACAGTTGATGACCAGCAAAAAAAAGTGGAGTCAGTGGAGGAGGAAGGGATGGGCGCAGACTGAAATTTGAATTTTCGTTGTAATAAAAGTATAAATTTAGCAAATTAATCACCTAAAATTTGTGGCCAAAGAATAGAGTTGATATTTCCAGATACGATCAGCCTCATCGTCCACCTGTTTGGCTGTCCTGGCGAATAGGGCAAATAAAATAGGCCAACTGATTAGTTTCAGGATCAACAAATACTCTACTACAGTCAACTGGCCCAACTGAAATTTAGAATTAATGTACAATTGACTGTGGACATAGCAACAGCCGAGCCTAGCTGGGTTCAACCAATTTTTACGAGAATATTCAAAAATATTTTCTCCAATCTTATTCTTAGGCAGTGCGGTCCTAGAAATGCAAATATTGTATTCTCTCTAATAAAACAACACCCCCCCCCCTGATTCAAAATCGTGTTCTTGGCATTGCGTTTTTCACCCATTTTGACTACTTCTCTCAGGAACTTACAGCCCTTTTGTAGCCAGTGAGATAAGCTACCAAACGAGTAGTAACTTGACTGAGAAAATATTTCAAAAAGGTTCAAAAACACAATGCCAAAACCACGATTTTGAATTAAGGGGGGGGCGTTCTATTAGAGAGAATGCGGTATTCTGTACCTTACCTGACTTTGAAAAAGAGCGCTGTAAAAAGGCATAGCACGCTGTTACACGTGGTGCCGGGAATTCAATTTTTTTTCCTAATCATTGAACTTCTGTGCGGTTTTTTCAATTTGCTTTCTAATAAAACCAGGCCTAGAACTTTATTTTAGGTATGGTTTTTTAAAAAACTAAGTTGAAAATCCATATAGAAACTCAATGATTACGAAAAATTTTGAATTGGCGGAGCACTTGTAATAGCGTGGGCATGCCCTTTAAATATCGAGAGGCCAGCAACTTCACCTTTCACAAAAGCGACCACATTTTTTCGACTAGACTTACCAATCAAATTCAGATAAAAAAGTGTCGAACACAGCTCTAGGTCGACCCTGATGTTCAGAATAAATTTATTATGAGTACATGATCAGAAAATAATTTCACCCGCAATTGCCAAATACCCCTGTTTTGCCACCCCTGTCAAAATCCAATGAAAAAATGTGGTGAAAGTGAGGACATATTGCAATTGAGGCAAAAAGCCATTCCATCCAAAAAATTTGAGCTTTTTAAAAACTGCGAAAGTTCGATCCCGCTCAGATGCCTTTCCTTTTGTAAATTTTTAAAAGCCACATACCCATCCCTGAGTTGGACATCTGGGATCAGCATAGCCTCCAATGCCCTTGCACTGATTGGTTCTCTGGTTGGGCAGCAACATTCTGTGACACTGTTCCGACTCTTTCAGCAACGTCAGGTCAGTAGTAAACAAGGCAGAGAGGGCCCAGGACAGTGACTCGCCAGCTGTGGACACATTCAAGCCTAGATCTGGGAACACGAGTGCTTTGATGGCAAATGCGCTACTATAATGAATTAAAATATACACGATCAGTATCATGGGCTTAGCCGGGAGGGGGGGGTGCCCTGAAATCTTACCTGAAGACGACCAGCAGCACAAGTATGATAAAGTTGACAAAGTCTCGAGTGATCATCAGCTTTATGCGCACCATCAATGGGCCCAACACATCTGACAGAGGAATGTAGATGAACAGAGTTTTGTAGCACTCGTACAGCAAGAACATTGACCAGGCCGCTTTTTGGGTGTAGGCAAATGACTAAATTATATAAAATATAAAATTCTATTATTAAAATACTTAAAATTGGGCCCTAAATGACAATGAGGGTTTTTTTGCCTTGATCCCCTGTTGTTTTTTATTGTGATTTTTTAGACTCAGGTAGAGGCGGGCGTCATTTGTGCAGCTCATTTCTTTTAAGCCCTTATACCAGAGCTCTCAACTCAAAATTTCAAAAATAAGGACATATGATCAAAATAAGGACATTTTCGGGTATTGTGGCGAAAAAAGCTGTTTTATCCAGTACTTATTGATCTTTTGGTGCAAAAAAAGATTTTGACGGAAAATTCTAAAAAAATAATAAAATTTGGAGACCCAAAATAAGGACAAATCTTATTAAAGAACCATCGCCGTTGATGACAATGGTAATTTCGCATTTTCGAATTGGCGGGGGACAGCCAAAAATACGAAAAACGATTTTTAATTATTTTTTATTTGCATTTCAAATTTAAATTAAATGTCCTAGGCTAGGCGAATATAATACCTTATGGCTCATTGGAAGATGGCGAAGTCGTTAAAGTTGATTTTGAAGAAATTTTAAATGCGGATAAAAAATAATTTGACAAACATTTCCGAAATAAAAGGGCTGTCCCCGAGAATTCAAAAACTTGAAACCGCCATTGTCATCAACGGCGATGGTTCTTTAACAAGGACGTTTGAGAGCCCTGACTTATACAAATGATAGCTAGTTGGAAAAGCTAGAGAAAGGCTTTTAAAAGGGCAGACTAGAGCCTTACACGGAGAAAAGGCGGGGACTACCATTTATTTTCTTTCTCGACAAGTTTCACATTAGTTTTCGTCTACATTCTTTAAGTTTTCTGTCTAGTTTTTAAAAGTAGTTATAGGTCATTAATATCCGATTTGATGCAAAACGAGTGAAAATAGGACGGTTCAAAAAAATTGCTTAACTTTTTTGAAACGCGCTAGTATGCTCCTTTAAATGGTATATTACGTGTGCAATAGTAAACATAAAAATTTATCTAAAATATCTCCTAGAAAAACGGCGGAAAATTATGCATCAACCCCATATATAATTTCTTTGGTGTATGTTACAAGTTGCAATAGAGAAATAAGAATTGGTATGGTAAGCTATAAATTGCTCGTTTCACTCCCTTCAGCCATGTGGTCCTATGGCGAAATGGAATCGCGTTTGGCTTCGAACCAAAAGATTGTGGGTTCGACCCCCACTAGGACCTTGCACCTTTTTTCTTAATTTAGTTTTTAGTGAGTTTTATGTACAGTCGACTCTCGATTTAACATACATCCTGGGGACCGACCCAGCCGTATTTAAATCGGGGGTGTATGTTAAATCGACCGTATGTTAAATAGAGAGTCGACTGTATTTAATTACCGTTTCCCTCTAATAACTTTTCACCTTACGGACTTTATATCTAAGCGTATAGCACACATTTCGCAAATCTCTTTTTTGCGTTTTCTTAGTTACCAGGAGTTTACCTGATTACACTTTTCAGATTTTGGTTGAGCACGCGAAAATCTCAAAATCGAACTCAAATTTTTTCTATTTTTAGGGGTTGAAAAATAACTCCCCACGGGAATTTAATATAAGAAATGGCAGGGCTGCCATCTCAAAATTCAAAAAAAAAGCATTTGGTCAAAAACAGGAATTTGAAGGAAAAGTCTATTTTATCTAGTGCTTATTGCCATTTTGAAGCGAAAAAAATTTTTTTGACTAAAACTTTAAAAAATAAAAAAAGATTTGGGGTCCCAAAGAAAGGACAAATATTTTTAAAAAGGACATATGGCAGCCCTGAAATACGGTAATCTTTGGGTTAGTCGACATTCAACAATGGCTTATTCAATGTTTTAAACGTAGAATTGTGAAGAGCCATGACTTGTTTCATATTTTTTGAACTAGAGCCGTATTTGGTTGAGGATTAAATGGTTTATGTTTGAGGGTTATTTGGTTTGGTTCAAAGAACCTTTGTCGCCAACCTTGTTCAGAACATAAAAGTTTAGAAAATTAAATTAGGTGTGTTTTTATGAGATATTATGTTGTTCAGGTCTTGTAGCTTTGCAATTGTTCTACATCCCCATTCTAGTCTAATAACTTCCTAAAAAAACGCAAAATTCTTACATTGAACTGTACCAATTTGGGCAGATAAGTTCCAGCAATTCTCACGCTCAACAAAAACATCAAAAACACAGTCACACAGCAGACGTCAAATATAGTCCATGGCATCTAAATCCAATCTATCAAAAACACCAGATTTCAGGCTCAGATAGCCCACCTCCCTCCAAGAGCTATTGTCCATGCGGATGTTGAGCACCCAAAGTGCTTCGATCAGCCACATCAAAGCCCAGAGCCAAAGGGCAAAGTCCAGGCCTAAATACCCGCATCCAGGCAATGCCGCCGAAAAAGCAAGCAAGCCCAAGTAGACCAGCCGGAAAGACAGGACAGCCAGTACTTGGTGATCGGGTGGAGTAGAACATGGAAAACAGGGACAATCCAGCCGTCCGCTCCTTTTTCTCCTAACTTTAGATTGAGGCACTGGTCGGTAGTTGTTTCTAGGCAGAAAGTTGGAGGCGAGGAGCGGAAATCGTTGTTCGTAGGCAGAAATAAATCGACATCCTCCATTGCTTGGTTGGCTGAATTGGGTGTGTCAGGCTCGAGGGTGCCTCCAAAGTGGTTGTTGAAGTCTTGAGTGTGGGGATGGATGGTGGTGTTGTAGCCAGCGATGCTCATGGTGTCGTGGGCATAACTACTCCTCATGGAGTGCATGCTGCAAAAGGAATATCTTCTTAGGCTCAAATCACATCAGCCCGTCAAAATTAGTTATTAACCCCGTTTAAACTTTTTTGTAAAAACTTTTATATTTTAAACAGCATGTAGCTCTTCAAATAATCTATCAACCAAACTAAAAAGATTTCCAAAAGTTGTTTAAAAAGTCAAGAAACAAAAACAGATAAATCATCCAGTCAAAAAAAGGTGCAAGGTCCTAGTGGGGGTCGAACCACAATCTTTTGGTTCGAAGCCAAACGCGATTCCATTTCGCCATAGGACCACATGAAGGAAGGAAAAAACAAGCAACTTATACCTTACACCAGTAATTGTGGTTATAGTTAAAACTAACAACGAATAATTTAAAAGAATATTTAAGATGGGAAGTTCGTTCCCACCAAGATCCCGACACTTTTTTCACCTCCATTTTTTAAAACTTTGTCAGTGCTGTTTTCAAAGTTTTTTTTTCCTAAATATAATATGATTTTGCGGATTATTTTTCGGAAATTCAAAAATTTGGCGCTACTTGCATATATCCCCCCCCCCAAATCAACTTTTTTTTAATTTTTTTTTTAAATGGATGTAAAAAGGTGTCAAACCCGGTAACTTGGGCGGTCCGTTGAATTTCCTTAAATCGGGTTTCCACTATGTCTACATACAATTCGGTGACGGCTATCTTCAAAAGACGATATAATTTTATTACATGATGATATTGAGATAAAACAAGAACTTTTAGTAAAAAAATGTAACTTTCGAAGTGAGCAACAGCAACAAGATCGGTGAGCTAGGATTATGATGAACTGACTGTCTAGCGCATAATTAGTTAGAGGAGGGGAAAACTTATATTGAGAATGATTTGAACGCAGGTTCGACTGCAACTGGGTGCCTACCTAATTTTTATCTCCTTTTATTTACAAGTTTGGTGTCAAAATGATCCTCATACTCTTGGGTATCTGATAAAATCATCCAAGTATGATTTCGCAACATTTCGAGCTTATATCCAGGCTCAAATAGCCGAAAGTCCAGAAAATCGGTGGTTTTTAGGGCTGTTCTTTGATTGAAAATTTTCTGAATTTTTTCTACAAGCCATACTTTTCATATACTTAAATGAAGCCAAGATTCTAGGCTTCCATTTGACTTATCATGCAGAGAAAAAGCAAACTCGAGTCATGGTTAAAATTCTAAAAATATTCAACAATGCCCAAACCCTTGAAATGCTAAACAGGTGTGTCCTAGAATGCTTCAGTATTACGTTTGGAACTGACGTTTTTTTGCAATTTCAATTTACATAATTATTTACAACCTTATGCTCAAAATGTAGCCCGGCTTCTTGCCGTCATTTTAAGTATATGCTTGTGAATGATCATGTAAATTAGAATTGCAATAAAACGTCAGTTCCAAAATAATACCCAAATCCTACCCTCAACACTACTATTTTCTTCAAACCTTCGTTGGCCAAACCTTCGAAAATTACCATTTTTTTAAATAAAATTAAGTAAGCATAACAAGCAAAATTACCGAAAAAATAAATAGGTAAAAATCAAATAAAAATTTCAAGCCAGAATCTAAAATGCGACTTCAAACAGTTCAATCGGTCTATTCAAATCATTCGCAATATAAGTTGTACCTTCCTTTTAAGTGAAGTTAAGCTTGATTTGGTCATCAAGCATGGCGTCAAGATTATGGAGATCATAGCTTGCCGTATAATTATTTTCCCCCAGAGGGGGGATGGCCGATCCCGGAGGTAGGTGCAATACCGGGCCGACCCGCGGTCAGGGTGGAGCAAGCCCCAACACCCAACCAGGTTCCAAAAATAGGTTAATCTCTAAAGACCCCAATTGGAGTCGTATCGGAGATTAAGCCGATAAGAACAGATACTACACTTTGATCTTAGCCAAAAGGCCGAGAAGCGATAACTAACAATATTATTCTGAGACTATACCCGAGTAAGTGTTTGACACCTGGCTGGGTTTGCAACCAAATGAGACGGTTAGAGAACGCGCTCTCTTGTCTTCCTTGGTTTTTCTCAGGCACATTGCGTTTTTTCATTCAAGACAAATGATTCTGGTCAGGACTCGAAACCCCAAATTTTCAATCCACTTACTTGGATTTCGGTTAGGAATAAAAATTTATTATGAATCCAAAGTTTATCCAGACCAGGGAAAATACTTTTCGAATACCTTATTCGCTACTAGCGTCGACATTTTATAAAAAAGTGCGAAAAATTTTAATTTCAACTTCAAAGAGCTGTTTCTCTACAATTTTTTCAAATTGTATTAATTCAGAAAGACGACGGGGCCTAGTAAAAAATTATGCCTATACCAAAAATATTATGCGAATATTTTGAACTCTCAGGTTCAAATCCCCCTGGGCGGACACACTATTTTTTACATCATTTTTTCACATTTTATCTACAAGTTTGGTATCAAAATAACCCTCGGTCCCCTCGCAATCTAATTAAACCTTCAGCAGAGGGTTTCACAAGCTATTAGAGCTGGCTTACAGCCAAGACCTAGCTGAAACCTTTGTTTTATCCGAAAATTCAAAAATTTTTGCGGTTTTTTTAAGAAGCGGTTAAATTTTCGCAAAAAAATCGATTGATCGGATCAGAATTCCAGCCAGATGGGCTTAATCGCTCAGAATTGCACGTTATTCCACTTTGAACCACCCTAAGCTAAGTTTCTGAGCTATAAAGTCCATCTGACTGGAATTCTGATCCGCTCAATCGATTTTTCTCGCAAAAATTTAACTGCTTCTGCGTAAACCCCCAAAAACAGTTTTGCCTCGAAAAACATACTTTATGTGTTAGAAAAATAAAAGGGAATGCAGAACTACAACTAAAAAAATTTGCACCAAAAAAGCCAATTTGCTCCAAAAAAAAGTCTTTTTGAACCAAAAATATTTGACCCAAAAAAAGTCCTTTTGCGCTAAAAAAAGGTATTTTTGCTTCAGAAAAGACTTTTGTCCTTTTTCAGCTTTCTAACAAGCTATCAAACTGAAAGAAAAAACTTCATGAATGAACATATTTAAGGGTTTGAAAAGGATAGCTGTTACTTTATTTCCACTAAAATCTCTATTTTTCAAACAATTGTCTATATTATTCAGTGGAGTTTGATGGCTCGTTAGAAAGCTGAGATTCTGAGCTACACGAGGATGCTAAAAAAATTAAGGCAAAAACTCGAAAATTATTCTTCAGATTTATATTGTGGGGTATTCGCTACTAGCGCCAAAAAACGAAAAAGTGTTGTCACTAGGTGGATCCGAACCTGCAATTTCTAAAACAGCATGCTCTAACGCTTTACCTCACTGTATGCACTGCGCTATGAAACAACGCCCAAAAACTTGAGTCGAACAAAATTGGATCTTTTATAAAGCCTGGAGAAAACGAAACTGCTAAAACAATTATTTTCCCCCAGAGGGGGGATGGGCCGATCCCGGAGGAAGGTGCAATACCGGGCCGACCCGCGGTCAGGGTGGAGCAAGCCCCAACACCCAACCAGGTTCCAAAAATAGGTTAATCTCTAAAGACCCCAATTGGAGTCGTATCGGAGATTAAGCCGATAAGAACAGATACTACACTTTGATCTTAGCCAAAAGGCCGAGAAGCGATAACTAATAGGATTATTTTGAGACTATACCCAAACAGGTGTTTGACAGTTGGCTGGGTTTGCAACCAAGTGAGACGGTTAGAGAACACTCTCTCTTTGTCTTTCTTGGTTTTTCTCAGGCACATTGCCTTTTCATTGGAAACAAATTATTCTGGTCAGAACTTTTTTTAAATAAGTTATTTAAATTTCGGCTAAAAATAGAAATTTATTATTAATCAAAATTTTAGAGTTGGGTACCCAGATCAGGGTCAATATTTTTTCCCCTAAATTTTTTGGGAGCCGAGTTCAATTACATAAAAACGGGTGCTCCACTCGACTAACCTATATTTGAGTATCACAATGAATCAGTTTCATGAGAAATCTTCCAGCCTACATATACATAAGTCTAATATTTAGCACGGTTTAATTTGTTTATATGCGAAAAGGTTCTGCCCCAAAGTAGAGCAGATGCTTGTGCCCGGTTATTCCTCAACTCTTACATGCTGTGATTAACACTTTGATTTGAAGAAGATGAAAATACAAACACACCTGTACGTAGAACTGGCTCTGACCTTCTTCACCTGCCGACCATCTTCCAACAAAGCCACAGTAGGACTGACGGGCCGGCTCCAAGACTCCCTTTTGGCATTGGCCACAGTGCTAGGTCGAACAGACACCCAGAACAGAGTTGGTAGCACAAGCAGTGAGGACAGCACTATCTTTAGCCAATTAGGAAGTCTAAGTGTGGTTGACAAGCTGCGCAGCTGGAGATCACCATACAACAACCTGAGCACCCATCTGAAACAAAATAGGTATTGGGTCATTCTGGAATCCGGATATCTTCAACTTTTAAATTTTATTTTATCAAAGAAATATGTTCTTTAGTTGTTTTACTAAGGAAAATTTCATAATCAAGGCAAACAAAGTCTGAAATTTAAATTTCTTGGCTTTTTCTCTTCTGTGGTACAAAATTAATATAAAAAATTCAATTTTTCTTTAATTCCCTTAAAACTTTTTAATTCCCTTATTGGATGCCCCTCCAAAAGTTTCCGAAAAATGTTTTTTCTATGTTTTAGCTTTTTCAACGTGTAGGAAACGTGTTTTTAGGGCTCGGTCGACTTTTTTTTTAATTTTTGACTAATAATTGACTGTTTGCCGTGGGAGACCAAATTAAGGGTGTTGGAGGTTATCTGATTGACTAAAAATATAGATTTCGAACATGGTTTTGAGTAAACACCGCATTTGGCCTTCGGGCGGGATTTCGAGACGGGATTTTCAACTAAAAAATTTCGGGATCGTGATAGGAATTTTAGAAAATTTTGGGCGGGATTTCGGCACGGGATTTTCAGCCAAAATCAGGGCGGATGGGACGTGATCCCGCAAGGGATCCCGTCCCAATGCGGTCTCTAATAAAAACCAAGTAAAAATTTTTCTGACAAATTTGGCATTCGGGATTTGACAAATTTCGGGGTCGGTATCAGGATTTTGGAAAATTATCGGGCGGGATTTCGGGACGGGATTTTAGGCCGAAATCAGGGCGGGCGTGACGGGATCCCGCCCGGGTCCCGTCCCGATGCGATCTCTAGCTTTGACTCAACATGTGTTTTTACCCCTCTCAAAAAGACTTGCCTTGATACTCCCTCTTATTTTTTTAATAATTTTCTCAAAATCTCTACTTTGAGCTTAGTTCTGATATTGCACATCTGCTAAAACACCAAAGTTGTATTTTTATGGGTTAGAGGTGTGTGCACTCACTTACTTTAGACATAATTCCGAGCAAGACTTATGATCATTAATTATATATAAAGCAGGGCCCCACGAACTCAAAATTTTGAAAATAATTACATTCGCTCAAAATAAGGGTATTTTAACCCAAAATGCTATTTTTTACCCAGTGCTTATTGCATTTTTTGGTGTTGAAACACGAACTTATTGAGCATCCTAATAGCATATTATAATAATAGAAAACGGATGAATAACCTTTGACAGCATTCATGTGCAATAAATTCCCTGGCGTTGGTCTCAAACGCAAGTTGGCAAAGGGTGAGCTGGTTGAACGAGCCCAATTGACGGCAGAGTGCTTGGTAGGCTTTGACTGGGCACTCCCTATAGGCCAAATCCAGCAGCTGGACTGCGGTGGAGTTGAGGTAGTTGCTCAGACAGATCAGCCGCTGCTCGTAGAAGAACCACTCTCGGGACTGAAATAGAAAGGTATTCGGCTGTCAGAAAAGCCAAACTAAGCATTTATAAAAAAGTTACACTGGAATTAGTTGATAGATGTTATAATTTAAAGTTTGTTTTATAGAACTGAATAAAATTGTGTGAAGTCCTATAAATTTTTCTATTCGAATTTTATCTCCGAAATCAATCAAAACATTATACAGTCGAACCTTTATAAAAGATCACCCGCAACAGTTACGGTCCGCAACGGTCTGACACCAATTTTCGAAGGATTTTACCGATGCTGTTTTAATAATCTGTTGTTTTTTTTACAAAACCTTAAAATTTTTTATATTGTTTCCTCTATAAAAGCAAAATCTTGATATGAAGTCATTCCTTTTATAAACGTAAAACCCCAAGTGCAACCTTCCTCCCCAAAAGAGTATGAGTTCTCTATGCGTAGACTACCAAAGAGTATAAGATCTCTAACCATTTCTAGGCTTTGAGAGCAGGATTGTACCTAAGCGCCGGCGCTTATAAGCGCCGGGTGAAGCGCCGGCGAAGCGCCAGCGCTTAATTTTTCCGGCGCTTAGCAGGCGCTTAGCAGGCGCTTAGCAAGCGCCGGATAAGCGCCGAAAAGATTAAGAAAAAGCGCTTTGCCGGCGCTTAATTCTGTAAGTGAATTCCACATTTATAATCTGTCTAGCTGCCATAAGTTTGTAAAGGAAGTACAACCAGGATTGGCAAGCGCCGGCGAAGCGCCGGCGCTTGCCAATCCTGTTTGAGAGTTCATACTCTTTGGGGAGAGGGATGTACTTTGGGTCATGTCTTTTTAAAATAGTATGACCTTAGATGGAGATCTTGCTTTTCAGTGGAAAATGTTTTAGGTCTGTGAAAGACGATTGGCAAAATCTGAATCCTTGCAATTTCTCGAGCAGACTGTACAAAAAGAAACAAGAAAGCCTAAAAAATTTAGTTAAAAAGTGTCGGACCCTAGGCGGGAACGAACTTTTGGGGGTGCCCCATATCGAATTTCGATTGTATGGTTTTTTATAAGTAATTTAGAACCCAGTTTGTGTGTCTAGTCTGACAACCGAATCGCTATCAAAATTTGAGTTTGCTCATGCTTACCAATCTGGCTAAATTGCGTGAAATCTTGGCCAGCACTAGACATAGAGCAATAGGTTCCTGGGAATAAGCACAAAGCAGTTTGACCAGCTCGATTCGATTGAGGAGAAGAGCCCAGACAGCCAGCACTTGAATTCCCTTGCCTCGATCACATGCGGCCAAGGTCGGATGAAGTGGTCGGGTGGGAACAGAGAGCTTATACCTCCTGACAGTTTGTACTAAATAAAGGTAGTTGTTTTAAAATATAAGTTAACCAGCTAAAAAAGAATTTTTGATCACAGCCGTATACTGACCAATAAAATTAGCCAGAGCTTCAGCCACTTTTAAGCATTTTGATCCCCTAGCCTCTTCCTATAACACCCTGTCAAAAAGTACTCAATATTTTTGGTGAACGGAGCATGCGGAGCCAGATTTGTAAGGATCTTGGGCGCGATCAACAAGAATATGCGGAAAAAATTCTGGTTCTATGTGATGGGGCAGCCCAAAAAAATGTGCTTAGTCCCCCTGTTGTTTTTTTTCGGTTTCTTCAAATTTTCGCCTTGGGGCCCCTGTTGTTTTAAAATTTTACTTTTTCAAAAATTTATTTATTTTTTTATTCAGCAATTTGATGGAAAAAAGGATTTTTGGCACAATCAATGCCAAGAAAAGGGTGGAAGTTGTATGACACTAGCGCCAAAAATTCTTGAAGTCACCCCATCGATTTGCTTACACCGAAAATAAATTAAACAAATAAAAAAGAGTATCCTACCAACAAATCATTCAAGCAATTGGCTGTATACTCATTGATTTTCTCCAGTTTGTAGGACAACCCCAGGAAGTGGCCGAGAATAATTGTGTTGAAAAAGTACTGAAAAACATGATTAAGATAATAAATATATATCTTATGTAAAAAAACCAACTTGGTCAGATGTGTTTTCCAGCCAGTTGAGCAAAAGGTTAGAGCTGATGTGAATGGGAACATTTTGGTCCAGTAATGCGCCCAGCACCTCCATGTGATCATCATTCGCCAGTGCTTCTTCCAACAATTTTTCCAATTGCTGAAAATACAAAAGCGTATCACAGGCTGCCCCAATAAAAAGAAATCCCTGACACGAAAAATGTACGACCCGACCGTGACTTGTTCAAGGACCTTATCCACCAAAAGATGGTTCTTGTAATGTTGTTCATGGACATAATTGGGCACCTCCAAAAATCAACCGCCGGCGCCGTCATCACCGCCGCCGGTGAAAAAATTTCGCTAAATTTTGCCACCGCCGCCGCTACTCCACCGCCGGCGGCATTTTTCACTTTTATTTTTTCACCGCCGACGCCTGGCGGCGCCGCCGGTGGCGGCGATACAACTATATTCATGGAACCGCTCGCGGAATCTGCTATGGAGCGATCTGCGCCAAAATATGGGTTTTTTAAACTTATGGGCGAACCTAATATTTTTGCCACCGCCGCTGCTACTCCACCGCGGGCGGTCTGACACCAAAGTGAAACTCATCGCACAGTGGTACTCACTGTGTTTGGACAGTCCGAAAAATCAGCACGTAAATAAGTATTGCAGTAAAAAACAGCCACTTTTCCTCAAAGTTTCACGAAATAAGCCTTGTCTGATATATAACACTAAAGTAAATTTTGGGAATTGACGAAAAACCCAATTTTTAAAAAATTGTGCAGATGAATACCTCCTCAGCAATCACCGACTCCAGTTTGACCGTCCTAAGCACACTGGCCGAATTCAGCTTAACCGCCAAATGGAGTATTCTCACATGGTCAGCACTGTCTGTTGCGCTCCTGACCAGTAGTTTCAGCAAGTGGTCCCCCAAGTTTTCCAGGTCGTCGCAGCATGTGAATGAAAGCAGGGCATGGTCGCCATTGGTGGACAACAGGATCTGACAAATAGCTGGAAAAAAACCAAAATTTAAATACGAACAATCTAAAATTTTTGGAAAATTGCCTGCTTTAGCTTCCTCAAGCTCGGCACCCTTGTAGCTGCCAGTGGTTGAAACAGCGATTTTCCTGAGCTCTGTGTCCAGCCATCCAATAAATTTATTGTGGTCAAAGGCGGAACTCTGGTAGAAGGCGAATGAGGTGAACAGTAAACTGCACAGCTCGCTCGAATCCTGAAATAGAAAAAATTAGGCCAAGTGCATAGGGGATGTCGAGAATTTCTGATACTTTTGAACTGCTAGAAATTCTTTTTAAGTTGCTTTCGCAAACTTTGATTTTGTGTGCTGGGTACTTTAATGACCTTGAATATTCGAAACCGAAATTACAAGTTGAAGACCAGTTAAGATGATCTTGTAGCTGAAGGATAGGCTACAGAAAATTTGTCTGACGTTATTTTGAAAATTTAGACTAAATCTATCAGATCCTCACTGTGGAGTATCACACACGTGTATCATAGCGCAGTTCCTATATGGGTATCCATCCGATTTTATCCACAATTATTTAATAAGTAGTAGCTGGCGTACAGCTCATATTATCTTCCTGTACATGTGCTGAGCCGTGATATAAAAAATCTCTCACGGGTCGGTACGATTTTTTTCAGCCGCGCCATGAAGTCAAATATTACGGCCCGTACTTCTTGCCTCATCTTCACTGATAGCACGCCGTGCCGGAGGCCATCCCTACTAAAGACCCTGCAGCTCCCCCTCCCCCTCGACAAAGTGTAATTCACCCGTTATGAGAGCTATAGCTGTTCAAAAATTTTGGAAAACCCTGAGCATTAGGCAATTCTTACATTGACGACTAAGACCGGCACCCCACACTGCAAATAATGCTGAAGGTCAAGCAGAGAACCTAGAGTGGAAGCACAGAACAGAACCATGGGCAGAGGACGAGTCTCCACCGAAACCATGGAAGTAGGCAAAATGATGGCTGGAGCAGTTGATCCGATTGGCGTTTGACTAGAGGAGTGCGAATGCTTTTGTGACTGCTGCGAGGAACAACGGTCGTCTGGCACACCAATCAGCAGGGCTGCAAAAAATTAAAGCTAAAATAAAGAAGGCAATCAAGAAAACAAAACCTGGAGGAGGATTGGCTAGATTGACGGAGGCACAAGTGCGAAACTGAAGCATCTCACTCTCCGACCCCTGTTTTGTTAAGTACCTGCATTTTTTTTTGTGTAAACCAGGGATGGGAATCGTACATTTTAAAAAGATTTGTACTTTTTTCGGGACTTCAAATCTTTTTTATTTTTGAAAACTTCAGTCAGAACCTTTTTTTTCGCTTCAAAATGGCAGCAAGCAGTAGATAAAATGACTTTTTTCTTCAAAAGTAATCAAAATGTACTTTTTCGGCAAATTCACTTTTTTCTGTAAGTTTTCATTCCCAACCCTGCGGTAAAAAGTTTGATGTATTGAGTAGTTTTGGAGCGAGTTGAGTAGTTTTGGAACACGGAAAAAGTGCCCCTAAAGCCACGGGACACGGCTATTTTTGAATCCTGGCAACATATTTGAGGGTCACGGCGTGTCAAATACTAAAAGGACAGTTCGCAACAGTGCGAAGTCCACGTGGTTACTTTTGAGTATAAATAATAATTAATAATTCATCTTTATCCACCTTATTGGCTGCGGTCATAGTCGTGTTGAGGGCTCAACATTTTAGGGGTCAACATTTTCGAAAAATGCAAAAATATCGATTTTTTCATGAAAACGTACCAAATCTGATATTTTTGACCCCCCGTCAACTTTTTGAGCACTACAAGATGGCTTTAACAGAAATTTGAAATTTTGTTTCTACAAAATTTTGGCAAATGTTGACCCCTATGTTGACCCCTGTTGACCCCTCAACATTTTTTACCCACCGATTTTTAGACGTCAATTTTTTCAAAATCATTCAAAAAAGCTGCTAATATTTTTGTGTAGAGCTCAAAAAATTGCCCTAGGGTCATAAATATCGAAATAAAAAAATATTAAGAAAAATATAAATATTTTTTGAATTTAAAAAAATGTTGACCCTAAATGTTGACCCCGACTATGAACACCCCATTAGCCGAAATTTCCTCAGAAATTCAACTCCGTCAACAGAATTTCAAAAAAGTTGGTTGTCGAGATATGAACTAAACTTGGAAAAAATCGAAAAGGTGTATTTTTGAACTTTAGCTCATATCTCTTTAACCGAATTTTTTTTGAAATTCTGTTAAAGGATTCGGATTCCTGAGGAAATTTCGGCGCACCGGTGCGAAATGTCCTATGTCCGTGTCAAATTGGCAAAAATGTTTTTCAAAGTTTTCTTACTTTTTCGAAAGTTTATTTTTATTTTTTGCGACATTATATGGGGTGGTATTTAATTTTGCCCCTTCTTACTGAATAATGCCCCCTAATTATTTGAAACCAGGGATAACAGACCTCTATCACATTTTGAAATTTCAAAAAAATGTTAATCAATCACATACCCCGCTGATAACCCCTTCCTGATTACCTTCCTCAACCCTTTCCCTTCTCCTGGCTTTCGTCTTCCTGGGATCGCATTCCTGCTTACACCCTGCGATATGAAAAAACAGACACGCATGCCTTTATCTGCAATTAAAGGAACCTGTCTCTTCCTTATCATGGCAATTTGAAAAGTTTGGATGCACGCAGGACCACACAAATTTTGTCAATAATAATTCCGAATTATTTTTTGTTTGCGCTTATTGTTTAAAGGGCCTGACCTCTTCCTACTCGGTGGTCCCCCGCCAATTCAAAAATTTTCCTTGATCATTGGACTTCTGTACGGATTTTTCCGCTAGGTTTCTAACAAAACTAAGCCTAAAATTTGATTTCAGGCCTAGTTTAGTTAAAAACGTGGCGGAAAAATCCGTACAGAAGTCCAATGATCGAGGAAAATTTTTGAATTGGCGGGGGACCACCGAGTAGGAAGAGGTCAGGCCCTTTAAAAAATAAATTTGTAAATTCGTTAAAAACTTAGAACCATTCACTAGTCGAGCCCAACTTTGCTTGACAATGCCAGTTCGTACAACTCATCCGACTTGCAGTGATCCACAATTGTCACTGTGGTGACGTCGTATTATACAACTCGTATAGAAAATGACGTTAAAAATTTAAAACGCAAACAAATACATATTTCGAAAACATTATTGACAAAATCTATGTGGTCCGCGCGCATTCCAACCTACGAAATTGCCATGATAAGGAAGAGACAGGGTCCTTTAAAGGGCTATCCAATGACACAAAGATCTCCACAAAGTGTCCACAAAAAGTGGGATAAATCGCGTTCCGAACAAAAGTACCAAACAGCGTTACACACTGACAAATGCCTAATACTATACAGTCAAGTCTCGATATAAGATACCCCCGATACAAGATACATTTCGATATAAGACACACCTGGTTTCGTCCCGAGTTATATAAACCCCTTTAAATTAGTCTCGATGTAAGATACACCTCGATAGAAGATACACCTGGCCCGGTCCCGAGGGTGTATCTTAGATCGAGACTTGACTGTAATGGCTTCCGAAGTCAAGCACTCGGAAATGGGACATCCCTGCAAACTTTTTATTATTAGGGCACTTTTTTATGATGTTTGTCTGAAGTGTGATATAGCATTTGAAAGCCCAGATGCTGGGCTTTCTAACGGACGGCTATCGATTACCGACGGTCAATGAATTTTTTTTTGAAATTTTTGATCACAATCGTCAATTTTCAGGCCAAAAGTTTCTGGAAAGTCGACCCTAATACCAAAATCTCATCCTGAATCCGAATCCGTTGAGATCAGATCAAAATATTTTTATAAACTGATATACTTATTAAAATAGGTGAATGGTATCAATTCCTGATCCATCTACTCAAAATAGCTATATATCAGCCCATAAAAATTATTCCGATCTGATCTCAACGGATTCGGATTCAGCATGAGATTTTGGTATTAGGGTCGACTTTCCAGAAACTTTTGGCCTGAAAATTGACGATTGTGATCAAAATTTTCAAAAAAAAATTCATTGACCGTCGGTAATCGATATTTTACCTTTCTACCGAGGTATTACTAGCACGATTTCAAATTCCTTAAAGTCAATACCTTTTAATTCAAATGTTTTTTTGTCTCGAGAGGAATTTGAAATATTACAGTCAAAGTTGGGTGGTATTTTTTTTTGCCCGTTAAATTGTCGAAAATGCCCGTTAAATATTTCTTTTTGCCCGTTAATTCGTGTTGCCCGTTAATTATTCTTTTTGCCGTTAAATATTCTTTTTTGCCCGTCAAATATTTTTTTTGCCCGTCAAATATTCTTTTTTGCCTGTTGATCTATGTAGTCCGTTGATATTACAATTGCCACTTTTAGATGTCATTGCAAGAAATATCTGGACACAGGAAGGACAGCCTGCTGTGGTCTACATTCAAGCGATCAAGTTCGATGGCGACAAAGCGGAAAGCGATCTCCGGCGATGGAAAGATGATGCGACCAGTCTTTGGAACTCAAATCACTGGACTTTGTTAGCTTTCTTTTCTTTTTTTTGTCCGAGAAATTATGCCCTTCGTTTAAGAAAGAAAAAGCGTACAACAACAGCCACTATCGAAAACTTTGCATGTTCGGTGTCAAGAAAGAAGGGATGCGCCTGTCCAGCTAGCTCAGAGTCCGCCGGCCAAGTCACAATCAGGAAATCATAGTGGAGACAACTGTGCAACACTCAAATCATTACTACTGCAAGGAATTCTATCACCAAAGCAAAACAGGTCATCCGCTTAAGACAAAGGAAGGAAAGACAGGGAAACTGATTCAGCAGGATATGATGGTTGGTAAATTTTGCTCTGCAATAGTTCAACTTTTAATTTAGGCCATGATTTGTCTTCATTCTGTTCCAAAGCTCAGCCAAATTCAAAATTTCATGAGCCGTGAGAAGAGAGAAGATTCTGCACCCGTCACAATTGAGCATCTGAGGGATTACGCTGCAGCGAAAGAAAATGGAGCCGAACATGAAGAGGTTTACGTCACTAAATTCCAATCAAAAAAACGCCAAAAATTGCCTCGTGTGGACAACAAAGAAGTTGAAGGCATTCCAGTAGAGCCAACTTTTCAACGTTTCACAAGAAACTGTACCTGGTCATGATGTGTACCCAGTTCGTAGATCAGTCGTTATATCCTGCTTTGTTGACTCCTCGGCTTGATCCTTTGTTTCGAATGTGTCTTAAACACGATTCATTCATTCACCCGACACGGGATGGCCCGGCCCGGGCCGTGATTTCCAGGACCGGGCCTGGCCAAACTTTTAAAATTGCTGTCGGGCCGGGCTTTAAAAACTACAGGCCGGGCTCGGAAATGCTTTGTCTGAAATATATCTTGAAATCTTGCCATTCAATGTTTCTCGTCTTCAAAAATTCAACTTCTCCTACTCTACCAATTTATCTGCTGAATCAATTTTCTCTGTTTGTGTTGGAAAATCTTTAGTGGAGATTGATATTGCGTTCGAGTGATGTTGAATAATAAAGCTTCTCTTACTATTTTTGTTGATTAAGTTTCTGGATATGTTTGGAAATGAACTTACAGTTGACTAGACGGAATAGACGGGCCGGGCCCGAAAAAAAAATGAGCTCCGGGCTGGGCCTAAAAAAAATATCCGGGCCGGGCCTTGAAAAAGGGCCCGTGCACATGCCTGATTCAACCTATATTAATCCGTGTTAAATTAAAACATTTTTTTTACAAATAGTTTTCGGATACTATCCCTTCAACATTTACCATCCCTTTTTTGCTGGATTTATATATAACATCAATTTGTGGGAAGGTGAACTATGTCATTAACCTGCGTGCTTCCAGAAAATGAGTCAATAAGTCGTCTCGCTATTTTATCGCACTTTCTGCAGATCGACAGGACATCTAAATGCCAAAATTGGCATCTTCATTTGCGCAATCTGCATTTGCGCAATTTGAACTTTGCGCAATGTGAATGTGCGCAATTGCTAACCTTTTACGCACTTAGGCTCACGCTTAGGGCAAGCAATCGACCTCTGTCGGCCGTCCGGCTATCCGCCGGTCGGCCGTCCGCCGTCCTGCCTTCGTTAGCCGGCAGTCTACCGGCCGTTCTCCCCTTTTTCATCCGCCTCTGGCCGTCCAATTTTTTGGCGCCGTCCAGGACGGGCCCCACTATGCTCATTACACAAAATTCGTGCTAGCACTGTATTAGTGCCAATGGCAATAAATTATTGCCTACACTAAATAGTTTTTTTCAAGTGCTGAAAAAGCACTAAATTAGCACTATTCAATAAGGACTTGTGCCCAAATGCAGTTACCTGCCTAGGAGTGGACAAGGGTACCTGGAGAGTGGGAGCGGTGCCTGACGAGCAGTGTTTTTTATTTTACAAATTTTTGTGTACCAAAAATTTTTATTTCCGTAAAAGAATAAACTCCAAAGATATCGCGTTTATGTTTTGTACATTTATGAAAATTTAAATTTTTTCACGTTGGATTTACGTACACAAATGAAAGTCAGAAAATGTTTGTGTACACTTGTGTACACAAATGCAAACCTGAAAATTTTGTTTACCGTATTTCCTCTAATAGAAGCCCCCCTCCTATTATAAGCCCCCCTCTAATATAAGCCCCCTCTGGAGGTCATCCAAATATAAAAGCCCCCCCTCTAATATAAGCCCCCCCCCCTCTAGTGGGTATCCTGAAAATATAAGCCCCCTTTTTATATAAACCCCTTAATCAAATATTTTTTAGATAAACAGGTGCTGCTAAACGTGGTAAAGATACAAAGAGTGCCTTTATGTATTTGCCTATCACATCTTTCGAAGTGGATCGCTGGAATACTTGTGAATGAGTGAATTTCAAAGCAAAAACTACATCGAGTGCTATTTAGCGGGCATTTTGTTGGTTTAAAAAATTGCTTTACGCAGTAATCATCGGCAGAAATCAGCAACAAACGATACAAAGTGACGTCGGTTTACGTTGAGGAACAAGAAAATAAGTCGGCAGCATAGGTCAGATAAAAAGAAGGCATAACGATATTTCGCAGAAAATTATCTTAATTTCGCAGCAAATTTTTGTCTCGCTTTTTTTTATTTTTTGATTTTCTAACCTTTTTTTGAAAATTACAGGGTGAGTCGAGAAATTCGAACACTTTTAATAAGCCATAACCTTTGTCTAGGACAAATTCCGAAATTCTGTAAACGCAGAACGACTCAATTTTTTATAGGAATTTCTTTGATATATAATGTGAAAAACACAATTTTCGCTTGATCCCCCCATGTGGTTGGCCTTGGCCATCCAGAGGCTATTCTCAGACATTCGGCAAAGTTATTACTCTAAATGAGAATTTAGCTACATAATGGTGTCAATACTTTTCAGAAAAGTATATGTAACTAATAGAAAAGGTAAAACAAAATTCGCTGAAAAATTAAGATATGCTGCGAAATTCCAATACGCCCAAAATAATTTAGGTAGAACGCCTCCGAGAGAAACAGTGGGTAAACTATGAATATATAATAAGTGCTTTTGATGTTTTAAACGCTTGTTTCAACAATGTTATGTGGAAAATTAGAAGCGATCAGAGGGTGGCGTAAAAAATTATGACTAAAAATTTTTCCGCGCCTTCGGCGCGGCGAGTTCAAAAAAATAAAGGCCCCCCCCCCCTCTAAACAAGCCCCCCCTCTAATATAAGCCCCCCCTGGAGGCCATCCATAAATAGAAGCCCCGGGGCTTCTAATAGAGGAAATACGGTATGTTTGTGTACACACATAAAAAATATTGTACACAACACAGAACAATAATGTTTTATTGCATTACAATGTGTACTATACTAATAAACTAGCTCGCGTTGGCCCGCCTGCGGCGGCCCCCCGCTTGCAGCCATCACTTCCTGGTACCTCTACCCGCTCTCCTGGTACCCCTACATACTCTCCTACAGATCAATTTTTATTTTGGAAAAATTTTGAGTGAAAAAAATTGTGGAAGAGGTGATACAGTCAAATGAGATCACGCTCAACACGCTGGTGGAGCTACCAGCATTGATCTTGCTGGCAGAAAGGTGTCGAAACTGTCTTTGATGGAACCACTCAAAGGTTTGTGAATTCTCACGCAGACTTTTCATAATCTCAACTTTTTTAGTTGCTTGAACCAGAGGCTCTGCCGGATGTAACAGAGGCTAGTTCAATATATTTTATTGGGATAGTTCAAAACAAAATTCAATGGCTTCCAGTCCGGATTACATATTCTCATTAATAGATAGTTAATTAATTTGTAAGAGTGCATATGCATTCTTCGATTCTTCCAGCTGACTCCAGCCAGATGAACATCCAAATTGTAGCCCCTGAGATAATCTACAGTTTAGGTGATACAGTCAAACCTCGCTTATCCGATATCTCAAAAAGTTCGTTCCCGCCAAGGGTTCGACAAATTTTTCCCCCAAATTTTGAAGTGTTCTGATAAATGTTATTCGCCAGTCTATTACAACCTGGCTTGAGTTCAGAATCCCCCCCCCCACGGGGACTGATCAGGTGGGAGAAGATAACTGCATATTCGTGTTTCTCGACCCCGTTTCATGAGAAAGCCGCGCGTTTTTTTGGTTCTGAGAAAAAAAATTTTTTTTGAACCACAGGGGGGGTATCATGGTTTTTTAGTCAAATTTGAAAATTTAAATTGGCGCCTTTTGAATTTAAAAGGGAATAAGGCTGTATAGGGAGGGAAGGGAATAAAAGGGGGCCACTAATCACACAGGGCCCCACTAACAAGAAGATGTTGAACATAGTTTTGAATACTGGGGCCTCCGCATAAATAAAACTCTGGTATGCATGCTTTTTCATGCATCCAGAGTCACTTTCGAGTGATTTGTGTCTAAGGTATGTGGGTGTGCGCATCTCCAACTCCAAGCCCCCCAAGCCCCCTGCGCCCCCGAAGGGGGCGCAGGGGCTTGAGAGTTAGAGATGCGCGCACACACTTACCTTAGACATGATTCCGAGAAGTACTCTTGACCATAAATGCATATAGAGTATCTTTTTGCCTCGGCCTAGTTGAAAACATGGTGAGGCAGTCGAAGAATACAGATATTTAAATTTATAATGTTCTGCCATAAAAGTGGCCCCTTTATTCCCTTCCTCTCCCTATACAGCCCTTATTCCCTTTTAAATTCAAAAGGGCGCCAATTTAAATTTTTCAAATTTTGACTAAAAGACCATGATACCCCCCTGTGGTTCGAAAAAAATTTTTTTTTCTCAGAACCAAAAAAAACGCGCGGCTTTCTCATGAAATCGGGTCGAGAAACACGAATATGAAGTTATTTCCTCCACCTGATCAGTCCCGTGGGGGGGGGGGGATTCGTCACTGCAACCTACAACCTATCGCAAGAATTTCTGATTTCGCCCGTCGTTTTCCCAAATTTTTTAATTTCGTCATAAGACACGTGGAACTCGGTTATCCGGCACCCCTTTTTTAAATCGGATAGGCGGAAATGAACTTTAGGGGGTTCTGGCTAAAAGTAGTTGTCCAGCCTAACTCCGTCAATCTGTCACCACTAGGGGCTGGATTGAGGTGACAACGGATTAAAGGGGGGATCGAATTAGTGTGGGCAAGATAAACCAAATTCTCTATGGTTTTCATCCTTACTTTATCACAAAAATATTGAAAATGGGGGTTGGGAACTGAGATTAACAAATCACTTGACTCCGACGTCCTTTGTTTTACGTTGGTTTAGACAACTTCTGTGCGGAGGTGCGCGTGGATGGAAGTTGATGGATGCAAAGAAGTGCACCAAGAAAGCCTTCTTCTGTGATAATGAGGCCGAGGACCATACATGTGGTTAGTTTAGCTTATTAAAATTGGTCCACAGTTACTTCATTACCCCACAATTATCTTATTCAAAAAAATTAATTACCATAAAGTCAGAGATCCCAACAACCTTTGTTCGGTCTTTGTAATAACCCTTTTGGACGACACTCTGCAAGTTTTTCCCCATTTTTTTAACCATGGTAACTACTAACCATGGTAGACAAATTAATCAAATAATTCTTTTATTATATAAAAACAATATTTAACTTTTATTTTTTAAGATCAAATGATGTGATTGACCGACCGACCCAGCAGTTGTGTTCGTGAAAACACTGTGCCGGACTGCACCCCTTCCTTTCTCAAGCAAAAGCTACTGATTGATATTTACAGATGTGTCATAAGGGGTTGAACAGCATAATAATTTATGATTGAACATCTTTTTTTTAATCAATAAATGTTTTAAATTGGTTTTTTCACATTGAAACATAGCGTATTTCCTCTAGTAGCAAATGGGTTTTATTTGATTAGCTTTTTTGGCGCTAGTAGCGCAGGCAAGGCCGCCGGCGCCTCGGCGCTTCTTGCAATAGACTCAAAAATAGCTGAGATGGATACCACAGGCCCCTCGCGGCCGCGTTTTTAGACCCTCTGTCAAAAAGTCAACATATAGCATTAGTAGTAGATAATTGGAGGATGGATGAGGTACTATACAGTTACCATTCACTAGCTGCGAAAAAAGATTTAAATTAAAGGGCAAGAGAAGAGTCGACAGTTAGCTTACAAATACATTGATATGACTATGCCGACTACGAGACGGCCCTGTTTTTGTTGATTTCCAGTAGAAAATAACAAACTCGTTTGAAACTTAGCTGACAACATAAAAGTGAGTCCTAGAAGTCAATATGGATGCTTTAGAATTTTGGCGGGAGAAATGAGAAGATATACACATCTTATAATGGCTCGTTCAGTAACCGGATATGGCAGTGACCCGGAAAGTGTGTTAACGATGCCAAATACTTCAACGCCAACTGCAGGTTACTGAACGAGCCATGAACAATTTTTTTTTATGACTTTTAAAAATTTATCCAAACTCTTGCAAAAATAGCTCGAGAAGTGCTTTTGTTATTCCTGCATCAAGCTCTCTAGTAAGCGAGCTTTTTCAGCACAACCCTTGTCGCCACAGACCTTCGAAATAGAGTATCTAGTTTGTTTCCTCAAGTTTCCTCGATAATCATGAACTTGATTAACAATACTTTTTTCATTGCCAGAAAGTTAAGAGATTGTTAATAAAAATGATTTGTGTAAATCATGTATGAAAATGTTAAATAAGGACATAAATATCCTAAATAGGATAAATATCCTATTTTAGGATATGGAAAATAATCCTAAATAGGATATTTTATCCTATTTAGGATATGGAAAAATATCCTAAATAGGATATTTATCCTATTTAGGATATGGAAAAATATCCTAAATAGGATATTTTATCCTATTTAGGATATCTTATGTCTTATTTAATGGAATATGGAAAATATCCTAAATAGGATATTTATCCTATTTAGGATATGGAAAATATCCTATTTAGGATAGTGAGAAGTATCCTAATTAGGATAAATATCCTAAATACAGGGTTCGTAATTGTCCTTTTTAAAAAGATTTGTCCTTTTTTCGGGACCCGAAATCTTTTTTATTTTCTAGGATTCTATACTCAAGCCATTTTTAGAGTTTTAGTACCAGCGGGTACCCTAGCACCCGATCCATCAGCGTAGATCGCGAACAACAAGCATGGGTCAAAAATCAAAGTGTAGTGTGCTTGCCTATCATTTGTGTGCTTGCCTATCAAAGTGTAGTATGTTTACCCCAAGAAAGTGATAGTTATGAATAGAAAAATTGCAATATTTTCACGTTGTCCTGACGCAAAGGTTAAACTTTGAATTCAAATTCAAAATTTATTTTGAGTGGACATATTATATAATATTAGGCATGGGTGGGTGGGTGTTTGCTTAACGCATTTGAGTACATGTTTGGGGCTCTAGGTAAATTCGCCTACAAGTGAATTCGCCTACAGGTAAATTCGCCTACAACTCGAATTTGATTTTTCATTTCGATATTTATAATGTTGTGATTGTCATACTATTGTGCACAGAAACGTGTTACCAAGAAGGTTTCTGAAGACTAAAGCATCGGTTTGTCAACCCAAAGCCTCCTCTCGAGTCATAAATAAAGCCATATATTTAGGCATTCTACCCCGTTTTGGTCACTGGAGCTGGGCAAAAATAGTCTCTAAATGCATTTTTGATCAAAAGTCTTGCTCGGAATCATGTTACCGTAGGCGAATTTACCGTAGGCGAATTTACTGTAGGCGAATTTACCGTCGCCCCATGTGTGGTCACAAGTAGGGTTGTCGAATCGAACGTTCGATTTCGAACATTGTTCGAAATATCCGAGATTTTTTCGAACGTTAGACTTCGAACCGAACTTTCGTTTGGAATTTTATAAAACCCGAACTTCGAACCGAAAATTCGTTCGAAAATTTTCAAACCCGGACTTTGAACCGAACGTTCGTTCCAAAATTTCGAATTCGAACTTCAAATCGAACGTTCGATTCGAAATATACCGTATAACCTCTTTTAATCCCCAGGGGGATTATTAATCAACCCTCCTCGGAGGGTGGGTGATTATTAGAGGGCGGTGGATTAATAGAGGGAGGGGGATTATACTTCAACCTTTTTAGCGCCGAAGGCGCCGCAAATTTTTTAAAAACGTATTTTAAAAATTGTAATTCTTCTAATTTATGGAATTAAAAATTCCGCCTATATTTGTGTCTTACGTGTATTTGACGTCTTTTATTTTCGTCTCACCTTTCGCTTACTTTTTTCTTCCACATGATTTTGTATATCCAGAAAGCTACTTTGCGTTCAAAGTCGACTTCAGCTGTACAACTGCTCTCCAACAAAGCCAGACCATAAGCCCTAGTGGCGCGAAAGTCTTCCCACCATTACCTTCTCGTTGCGTTTGGTAGCGATGCCGAGTCTCTCCACTCTACGCAACGCCAGTTTCAATATTCCGTACATACTATTAGTGATCTATCAATCGCAGAAGTTGAACAGGTTTTTCGACCCTAGCGATGCAAATGCTTAGAACACAAATAATTAAATCATTCGTTTTTTATACATTTCGGTACATTACCCAGTGTTCATTTCCGTAGTCGAATTTACGGTTGCGATTTATGCGGCTGCGATCCGCCAGCTTGAGATCGTCTTGGAATGGGTGGATTGAGCCCGACAGGAATTCTCTGAGGAAGTGATTGTCAAACTGTTTAATGGTTAGTTTTGATATTTCTCTTTAAGTATCAACGCAATTATTTGCTTTGTGCCTTCAACAAATCCGTCAATGGATCAGAGGATATACAAATAGCGGGCTTTAAACCAAGTGGGCCAATTGAATGGCCTTGAGCAAGATTAGAGAAAACTAAGTCGAGATTGGCAGGACATTAAAAAAATAAGCCCCTAGAATGTTGACGAAAACTAGATTTTTATCAAAAATATCAATGAAAATAAGCTGTTCGATAGTGTTTGAAATGAAAGCTGAATTTTATTGGATCAAGGCCTCGTTTGTGAAAAAAAATCATTAAGTTTTAACATGGAAATTAACTAGTGAAATGTTAAAAAAAACCAGCAAGGTCACCTCGAAAATCGGAGGGGGGGGGATTATTAGAGGGTGGGGGATTATTATTCGACCCCTCTCGGGGGGGGTTTATTATAGAGGGTGGGGGATTAATAGAGGTTATAC
>SADC01000593.1:0-59275 GCA_004194705.1 Ditylenchus dipsaci | reverse complement strand
GTGACACTAGCTGGATACCTGACATAGTCACCAGATACAGTTTTCTATGTATCACTACCTGAGTTCAACCACTGCACACAAGGATTTTATATGAGCACTGTGTTAGCCACAACCTGACCACCTGGGTACCACTTTTCCTACCCTAATACTAGAACTCTACCTTAATCCTATGGCCCTCTGGATAAATTTGGAGACCAGCCTCAGATTATGAAAGTCTCATTTTATCGAGGTCTTTTATATTATAGGCGAATGTAGTATTGAGTCTGGTACTAACACTTGGTACCAGTTCCTGGTTATCACCACCGAAGTAATAGAGACCAGGTGTTTTTGCTCTATTGTTCGCATTTCAACCCACACCCCCACAGCAAATAACTGAATAAAACTACAAAAATATTATTGATGCCACCTGAAGGTTCGACAATGTAATTTGATTGGAATACATAAAATAGTCTCAACAAGACAACTGTGAAAGCTATACAAACCTATACAAAACCTATACAAAATCTATTACAAAATCTATACAAAATTTCTAGTCAACTTGTATAGATTTAATAGTTAACTAAGGTCAAGATTTTGTAAGATTTGGCTTTTGTATTTTTGAGAACCATGCTGAGAACAGATTATTCGGTAAAATTAATACCTACAGTTCATGAGTCTAAAAGTGAGAATATTTCACTTAAAATTCTCATTTAGGAGAATTCTCATTTACAGAGAATTCTCAGTTTTCGAAAATGAGAATTCTCATTTGAAAGAATTCTCAGTCAGTGAAAATGAGAAATTCTCATTAACAAGAATTCTCATTTATGAGATTCTCACTTTTTGAAAATGAGAATTCTCATTGAGAATTTTTCACTGAGAATTCTCATTTATTGAAACTGAGAATTCTCACTTGAGAATTTTCAGTGAGAATTCTCATTTTCGAAAATAGAATTCTCACTTATGATAATGAGAATTCTCATATATTTCGATTTTAAAATGAGAATTCTTCTTAATTGAGAATTCTCATTCTCATTTTTCCAAACACTGGTAAAGTGCAATTTAATTAAGTAAAGGTAAAGTTAATTAGAGTAAAGTTAAGTTTAAATTGGGTAAGTTAGACCTTAACCTTTAGGATTACCGTGGGTCCATAGGACCCAGAGCGACTTGAGAGAACAATTTTTGGTTTCGAATAAGCTAGCGAGCTGATTTTTCTGACTTTGCTTTTTTCGTCTTAGCTACATTTTAACCGTTCTTTTATGTCTTAGTCATTTGGTTACCACAAAAAAGTACACCTTATACCGCATGGGGTCCATAGGACCCCAGCTTCAAAGTTGTTAATGGCCATTGCGTAAACAATTTAAAACAGCTTAGTGCTATCTGTTAGCGCAGCTAGAAAAGCTACCAACGTATTTCACAGAAATTTCAAAAATCTGAGTGTTGAGATATGATTTTTGAAAAAAAATCAATTTCTTTGAAAAATGACCAAAATCCGAAAAAAATGAAGAAACTGGATTTTGGTCATTTTTAAAGAATTGATTTTTTTCAAAAATTCATATCTCAACTACTCAGATTTTTTGAAAATTTTCTGTGAAATACGTCTTGTAGCTTTCTAGCTCGCTACAGATAGCACTAAGCTGTTGTTAAAATTGTTTACGCGATGCCTATTAACAACCTTGAAGCCTTGGGTCAAATATGGACCCCAGCGGTATAAGATGCGAGTTTTTTTGCCGGTAGTCCTAGGTTAAATAGTCATGATTAAGGTACTAGGTCGTCATTTTTAAAGTTTAAATAGTTTGCTCGAATTAAAGTTTAACATGACCCAATTTAAACTCAAAACCCGTTTTCTGTGTTAGCCTTCAAATTTTATTCCACAGAATCTCTCTCTGATAAAACTGTAATATGACTCTATTTGTAGCACAAAGTTCCGAAATATTTGGTGAAACAATATGTCTGATTTATTTTATTACTTTATCCTTAAAAGGCCATTGCCGTCCCGACGAGAATTTCAAAGGTTTGAATTCGCGCGGACAGTTCTCTTTTCTCGCACTTTACTCTTTGACTTGCTTCGAATGACTCAAAAGAGTAAAATGAAAGACGAAAGAGAACTGTCCCGCCCAATTCAAACACTTGAAATTCTCGTTGTCGGGACGCAATGGCCCTTTAAGAGATACCGTTTTTTTATAATAGAGTCTTCTTCCTACTATAATTACTGTAGACACCTGACTCACGACCAGTCGGAAGCGCAAAAAGAATCTTGACAATCTCCTTGCGTTGGAAAGAATATCAAAAACGTCAGTGGCTGATTAGTCTAACAGTACATAAAATTAAAACCCTACTATCCGAAATTCTAATGGATCTCGTTCGGGTTACTAAATGATATTCTATCACTCTCTTCTCAATTAATAATTTTTAGCCTTTTTAACCGGGATCCTGACTAAAAAGCAAAGGCGATATTTTGTGATAACAAACCAGCCTAGAATTTGATCAGGATCCTTCCTAATTTGTAGCACCAAAACATAACTAGGGTTGTCGGTTCGGGTACCCGTTTCGGGTAATTGAAACCGAAACCCGGTTTTTTCCGGGTTTCGGGTATCGGTTCGGTCCGGGTACCCGAAAATTTCGGGTTTCGGGTATCGGTTCGTCCGGATACCCGAAAATTTCGGGTTTCGGGTATCGGTTCGGTCCGGTACCCGAAATTTCGGGTTTCGGGTATCGGTTCGGGTATCCGAAAGTCGGAACACGATTTCAAACAGTGGATCAAAATTTACAACAAATTGTTTGCTTGTGTCAACCTGGGCCGTATAATAATCGATTTACCTTACATCAGTGTGAGTTGATTTTAGTGTGATTGGGAGGTTTCACTGTGATTTTCTGGTGTGATGGTAGGTGTGACTGTGATTTTTGAAAACACTGATCTCACTTCACAATCGGCGAGAAAAATTGCAGTGTACTATTTAGTTTTTTTTAATGAAAAGTCAAATCTTGAAATTACTTTGAAGAATCGTGTTCTGTTATAATTTAACCAACAAGAATAACTAGCTTCAAGCAAGGTGTAATTTTTTTTTAAAACTTACTTTTTGGCTTTTAAGATGAAGTACGAGCAAAGTACGAGTGAAAACACAAAGACGAGAAAAAAATGAGGACGAAGACGAGTACGAGTCAATTTTAGCCTCGTACTGCGAGACGAAGACGAGTTCGAGCAAAGAAGAGAAGTACTACGAGTACGAGCGATTTGAAAAATTGGTACAAGACGAGTACGAAGTACGGTCCCGAAAATTTTTGCGAAGTACAGGACGAGAAATTCGAAAATCCCTACACTGGAAACCATAATCTCAGGGCTACATTATGGTGTTAACTTTTTTTGAAAAAGTGAACATTTTCAACTAATTACGCAAAAGAAACATTTGCGCCAAAAAAAGTATTGTCCTTCCAGATATCGTTTGTAAGAATGTTGAAAAGTGAGGTAACCGATTTCATAGTTGACCGCGTGTATGCAGGAAGCCTTTTTCTGAAAATTCCATTTTTTTCGGATATCGGTTCGGGTACCCGAAAATTTCGGGTTTCGGGTATCGGTTCGTCCGGATACCCGAAAATTCGGGTTTCGTATCGGTTCGGTCCGGGTACCCAAAGTTTCGGTTTCGGGTATCGTTCGGTTCGGTACCCGAAAATTTCGGTTCCGGTTCGGTCCTCGGTTCGGGTACCCGGAAATTCCGGTACCCGACAACCCTAAACATAACAATCAAACAAATTAATAAAAATAAAAAATGAATGATATAACTATATATTAAAAAAAATGCAAAGTTCAAAATTTTTAATCAGGAAGTGTTCATAAATGCTTCTATCGTGTTGAGCAGAAAAAAATGAGCTCGACAGTGTTTGACTTCCTCATCCTCATTCCTCTCTCCCTTCCTCAGAGGAAGAGGAATGAGGAAGAGGAACACTTTTTCAGAGCGATGAGAAAGGAAGAGGGAGGAAATTTTTTTTTGAGACAATGAGGAAGACAAAAATTTTCCTCAAAACTGACCTTCAGTCAATAAAGTCCAGGTTACCTCCTTGGCCCCCGTATTTGTGGGCCGTAGGTAAATATTGATTTTTTTCATTTTTCATCCCATCTATTGTCTAACTTAGGAAAAGCATTAGGCTCAGGGTAGGCATATATTTGTTAGCTCAAACATTTTTGTATGAACTGACCGTAGTTTGCTGGATGTCCCATGTACCAACAAAACCAAGCGGTCGTCCACTTGGATCAAATTTTTTTACGTTTTGGGTTCCAAAGTTTGTTTTCTGCACTAATTAAAGCGTTCTAAACATGGTTTGACAGTAGACGGCTTTTCAAAACGCCCGAAAGTGTTCATTTAGCTTAATAAAAATTAATAAAATCTGTTATTTTGAAAATTCGATATGTATTTTCTGCAAGGGAGATTCTCAGCTTTCTTTTGGTGTATAACTCACCCTCTGAAATACAAACTAGCAAACCTTATACAAAAAGAAGTTGCGTTTTCAACTTTGCCTTGTATTTGACGTAAATTCTGGACTTTCATCGGACTGAGTACATCTTTCTCTGTTACCACCTCATACTACTGGTCCCCTAAAAATATTTCAGCAAAGAAAAAGTACCTTTGCTACCACCGGATTCGAACCCTACAAATTTGGAGGATTAATTCAACGGGGAGCAACCAAACATTCATGTCGGGATAGATTTTTGTGGATGAAACAATATTCGTAAACGAACTTTTCGGGGAAATGAACTTTCGAGGAAACGCCGCCACCATCAATTGAGACTGTCCGCCGAGGGTACATTGCGTCGAAGTAGGTTTTGTGGGTGTGTCCTTGAAGTAGTCGAACAAACCTCCTTTTGAGACCTTCCATCGCTAGGTGTAGAGTTAGTTGTAGTTTCAATCATTCAAAGCGGATGAGGAAAATTTAAGAATGAGGAAGGAAAAGTTCCTCAGAGGAAGAGGAATGAGGAGAGGAAGAATTTAGACGCGACGAGGAAGAGGAATGAGGAGAGAAATTTTTTAGAGCGACGAGAAGAGGAAGAGAGAGGAAAATTTTCAGCCAAGTCACAACACTGCTCGGAGTGATTTAGGTCAATTTAAAAAAATCCGAGTATGGGGGACTAAATAGACGCCCCCCCCTCACCGCCAGTAAAATGAATTTTCAAGTAACTAAAATTTTACTTCAGATATTTTTTTGTAAAAAATTGTTGAAATTTTGTGTTTTTTTGAAAAGGGTAGGAATGACTACACGTAGTTTGGAAAGAAAACATTTTCCTAAAAGCAAAGTTTCGTAAATATAAATTTCGTAAGATTTTTGTTGTAAGACCTTTCTGGTGAAAGCCAATTTTCGTAAGAAATTTTAAAGAACAGTGAACAAAAGACATTCTGTTCCGAAGAATTACCAAAGCGATACAACGTCCTTACCGCAATTCAGTCTTACAAAATTGGTTTTTTAAAAAATTTTGCTCTTATAATAATAACTGCTTCTTACAAAACTTCGCTCTTACGAATTGTTTTCTCATCAAACTTTGCACAGCCGTTTGTAATTACAATAGCTTCTACTTAAACATTCTTTCGTGAAAGTATATAAAAGTTGAACACATCGTGAAACTAATATTGCCACTTATCTCAAAATGTGCGGTCTTGTAACTGACAGCTGAAAAGTACTGTGAAGCTTTGCTGTACCACTTATGATAATAACATATTTTATTTATAGCTAAATGGAATCTAAGTAATCATGATTCCTATCTTAAAAGTTCTCTTCCTCGCCAAACGCCTCCAACTGTTCACCTGATAGGGTTGTAAGAGCGATAGGCAGTTTTGAGCTTTAAGAAACAATTATTAAATGTTAAACTTTTCAAAATTTAAATATTTGTTGTCTGACGGAATTCGAAATTTTACAATGATTTCTGAGTTTTCTAAGCAAATCAACCATGCTGATCACAAATTCGACGTCGAAATTTATAATATCGTGTTAAGGTTATTTGGCGCAAGTTCTTACACCACTGCGGAGTAAAATCCGGAAAAGAACTATTTTTCAAATTTATTGCCTTCTTTGGAATTTCAATCACAGCTGATCAAGCTGGAGAGGCAATCTTTGGAAACAGTGAACAACGAGTCGAGGAAATAGTGGATAACTATCTTCATCAGATAGTGGAGAACATCAAAAAAAAAAAAAAACCGGTGATGAAATTTTGTGATTTACATGTGTTAAACATAAAAAATAAAAATTTACTATAAGATTAAAAATAACTTGTCTGCAAAAAATCTGAGAAAATTTTTAATTTATAAAACATGTCAAGACAGCTGAAATCTGAAGATTCAGGCGCCGGCTCGCGCCGGCGCCGGCGCCCGACTGTTAAGATTTTTAGCTGGCGCCGGCGCCGGCGCCCGGCGCCCGTGCAGGTATGGTTAAAACTATGTCGATCTGAACTAATCTTTGCCCGCCTCTTATATTAGCGACACAAAAATCAATGATAAAAAAATTCATATTACGAGGTATACCGTATATCTTCTTATAAGCCCACCTTCTATTGAGACCCCACCTTCTAATAAGGCCCCACCTCCCAAGAGGGGTTGAAAAATAAGGCCCCATGGGTCCTTATTAGAAGATATACGGTAATTTATTATTACCTCATCTCTATCGTTTTCAGTGCGAAAAAATTACCTAAAATTAATATATACATCAGCTGTTTCCTTCAAAAATAAAAATTTCAGTTATTGCGCCAATTTGAATTTCAATGATGATAAACTTAAAATTTCAGCAAAATTAAAAAGTCTGGTTTAAATATTTATTAGGCCAAAACTTCGTACGAGAAACACTGCTACACCTTAAAATTAGAGACAGAAAGTGGGGACCAAGCAAGATTCCAAGACAAGATTTTCAGCTGAAATTTTGACCAAGACCAAGAGCAAGATTTTGAGAACGGCCAGTCAAGATCTTGGCGAGATCTTGGCTAAAAACCAAGATTTATACAGCCTCTCTCGATTTAACGAACCCTTGGGACCGGAAAAAATGTTCGTTAAACCAAGAGTTTTGTTATATCAAGAGTAAATTTTAGTCATTTTATTTAATCACTGGCAGAATAGGCGTTGAAAAAAGTTCGATAAATTGAGAGTTTCGTTATATCGAGGGTCCTTTAAATCGAAAGTTGACTGTTTAGACAATTTTGACAGTTTTTAACAGGTGACCATTTTTATAGCAAAACTTGTGGCTAGTGTTTTATAATTTTTACCCACTATGTTTCCCTAGGGAACAGGGCCCTGTTTTGATCGTGTGCTTTTCATATTGTTTGACGTGTAGAGATTAGAGATGCAAGTTCAACATTTTGGGACGACACGGGACGAAATTTGTATAATTCTTTTCCAGCCGGGACATCGGGACAGGAGATTGTCGAAAAATGTTCAGGCGTGATTTCGGGACGGCGGGCGGGACGAAAGTGTCCTTTCCTGCCATTTTTTATCTTGTATGAACCCACACAACAGAATTCAGACATGCTATGGGTCCTGAAAACGATAAAATGCGTTGTCGGTGTTTTGTAAATTTTGCATACAAGATTGACCATAAAACAAGACCAAGACCAAGATTTCTAGAAATGACCAAGCAAGATCCCTAGACAAGATTTTCAGTCAAAATTGGGGCAAGACAAGACAAAATCTTGGCCAAGATCTTGTCTTGTTTCTGTCTCTACTTAAATTTGTCAAAACAAAAAAATTTAATTTTGGCGCGAATAAAATTTTGAAATGCAAATTTTCTCATGTTTAGGACCCACGGTGTTTCAAAAGTCAGTTTACTGTTCATTAGGGACTTTTAACCACAAAAAGCGGGAATTCAAAATAAATCCTTTTTTTGACCAAGAAAACGGTTTCTTAACTTAAAATGACTTCTAGTTTCGTAAATTCTGTATTTACAAAATTTGGTCTGTATTTTATGAAAGAGGAGATCCTCAGCTTTCGTTTGGTGTATAACTTATCATCTGAAATACGAATCTCGCTAATCTCATACGAAATTAAATTTCCGTTAGTTTTTATTCCTATTTTTGACTAAGAAAAACGGTTTCTCAACTTAAATGGCTTCTAATTTCTAAATTCTGTATTTTAAAATTCGGTCTGTATTTTCTGAAAGAGGAGAATCTCAGCTTTCGATTGGTGTATCGGATGTCATCAGAAATACAACCTCGCTGTTCTCATACAAAATTAAACTTTGCGTGATTTTTAGGCTTAGAATGGTGTCCGCAAGAAGGGTGTGCGCTGATGCAGATAGACTGTCTCTCTCCGAAATTCGTGTAGCTGCACCCAAGAAAATATGGAGGAATGAAGCACTGAAGAAGCAGGAGCAATTCGGAGCAAAAACTCAGGCTGTCGAACAAGCAATGATGATGCGTGGAGGTCGATTATGTAGGTAACCTTTCCCTAGTTTGACCAGGTATGTCTGTGAGTACTAGTGTACAATTTATTATCACATCACCTATGATTTTTTTTAGCCAAGCTCTCTGCTAAGATAAAAGTGCAAATAAATAAAAAGGAATCAGACGAACGTCAATTAGAGCAAAACTTCAGCAAGAAGCCATGAACCGGTGAGTCTATGCAAAAACCAGAAGGTGAAAGTTTATCCTTTACATTGATTGCACTATGTGCTCTTGTGTTATTTCAATGGTTTAGACTCTTCGAATTTGGAGCACATAAGAAGAAAGCTGTTCGACTAGTGCTGGCATTTAGGTCGCTGATGATGTCGTACAGCCCTCCGTCGTTGCTATTTTCTCTGTCACAATCGACAAAGGTAATTTCTGCAGGAGGGGTTGACTTCATATTTTCGCCTGTTGTAGAAGTGACTAAGCCGCTTGATGCTATCGCTACGAGTGTGACTTTTGGCCGGCGTTGAGAGTGCCGTCGATGTCATCAAACAGCCTATTCCAGAAGGTCCAGTGAAGTGGGTTCGGGCGCCTCCAGTGGCTGAAGCTGTATCGTCCAGTGTTGGCTTCGTGCGTGACCTTACTCGAGGTATTTGTTTTCAGTCTGTGTGAATACATTCATCAACCTCTGACTTTTTAGACGATCTGAAGAAGTTGGCTGAAATCTGTGGGACGTTCAAGGATGCCATCTCGAAGCTGCATGAGTTGGTTGTCCGTATTCTCGATTAACCCATTCATTACATTTTCAAATCTGTTTGTTGTTGAACGCTTGTTGTCGTTGACAAATAAATTGCACCGTTTTTTGATTCTTAGTTAATTGTAAAATTTTCACCCCCTAGTAGGAGCGTCGTCGAGCTACACTATATAAAACTTTTCCTGATGGGCTTACTCACTTCTCAGTCTTAATTTTTATGGTATATATGGATTTTGTAAAATTCCAAGGTTGATAAAAAGCCTTGCAGCGCTGAAATTTGTGTTACTCTTCGTCATTTTTACGAATATTTTTACAAACAAATTTTAATAATAAATAATAAATAATAAATAATAATAAATTTTACAAACAAACAAATTCATAAAAAGAAAATACTGCTTTGAAATTCTTGGCGTTCTGTTTGTCTTAACTGAACAGTAAATTGAATTTTGAACACCGTGGACCGACTTATAATTTTTTCATATTCTGGAATACACGTTTGAGTCTGTTTTAACATTACTGGCCTGCCAGGCTTTTGACTCAAATTTGTGGCCCAATTTTAATGAGCCCAATTTGAAGCCCAAAATATTATCTCATTGTCCATAACAATCAAGCTTTTAGGTAATATTCTTTATCTGAGAAATAAACAGGTAAAACTATTATTAAGAGAGAGATTTCCTAATTCTGAACTTTTGCCTGTTACCTCGATTTTTTGAGATTTTTTCTAATGACATATATAGAATCTACATGCGATTTTGAACAACTTTTGTTTTTACACTTTATTTTTTTAATATATTTTTTGCCACTAAATAGGCCTCCCAAGTTGGCCATCCCCGAAAAGTGGCCTATTTCATTCTAATAGATTCTAATCCACTAATCCTCTATCTGAACGGCACGTATGACACTCGTTGGAAAGCTCTTGAATTGCTCTTTCTAATGGTGCATTTTACCGCGTTTTTATTTGCAAAGTACGTGAAAAAAAAGATTAGAAAAGTCCTAAATTTTATTACACAATTTTCGCACAAATGACGAAAAATCTCACAAGTTTATAATGGGTGGCAAAAAATAAATTGCAGATTCAGATAGAGCAGACAATTCTGAGTAAGATTGGCGAAAATATGTCGTAAAAAGTGGGGCACCAAAATTCTGGAGTATAAAGAAATGAAGAGACTTATAGTGTGCTTATTGCAATATTTCATTCAATGTTGGACTTAGGCTTTCAATGCAATATCTTCTTGCTGAATAAAATCTTTAGGATTGATTTCTTCAGTTTCGTCGTTGTGTGAGTTCAATTCTTTTTCCTCCATTGTCATATCATCGATTGGGTGCTTTCCGCGCGCGAGCTTGCTAAAATAATTTTTTATTTGAAGAGCATTTAGGAATTCATCAGGTTCAAATATCGGGATGCCTTCTTTGTTTTTCTCCGTTTTCATTAATTTTGCACTTGTGCTGCGTCAATTTTCTGCCCACTTTCTTCTCCTCTATCAAAGTACTTCTTCATAAATGATTTCTGGGCTTCAGAAATCGTTTATTTCTCCTTCTTGCCCGAATAGCCCAACCTTCTTCAAGAAAATTTATGCTTAGAAGTGATTGGTCTTGATATTTCGTCGACTGATCTTCTATTTCGCCTCTTACTGTTTCTAGTAGTTCGCGTGAATAAGAATATGTGTTGTCCATTGTCTCAGCATAACTCTTCAACACATAATCAGTCAATGATTCATTTAAACGGCAACAAAAAGCAAAAATGATAAGGTTCACTTTAAAAATTAGTCTATTTTCGTACTGAAACAACATACAGTCGACGCTCCCAATAACATACACCCCAAAGTTCGTTCCCGACTAGCGTCCGACACTTTTTTAGCCCCATTTTTTCAATTTTTTTCCATTTCTGTTTTGACAGTCTGGTCGCAAATATCGCAAGGATTCCGATTTTGCAGATCATTTTTGCAGAAAACAATGATTTTGACATTTAAAAAGCAAAATTCCCATTAACATGCACCTGTTTTGGATTTCGGTGTATGTTAATGGGAGTTTTTGCTTTTTAAATGTCAAATCATTGTTTGGATAATATTTAATTCTGCCCCCTAATCTGTGATAAATGCCCCTAATTTCGGGAAAAATGCCCCCTAATTTGAATTGCCCCCTAATTACTAAAAATGCCCCCTAATTACTGAAAAATGCCCCCTAATTTTCTGAAAAATGCCCCTTAATTTTTTTTCTCGTCATTTTTAGTCAAAATTTTGCGGGAATTCAAATTTTCTAGTCAGAAAATAACTTGGATTGGTCAGAATCCCACCGCGGAATGGCCAGAAGCGCCTGAAAGTTGGTTTTTTGGGGTTTACTAAAGGGGGGTATACTTCTTGTGAAAAATCGATTGAGCGGATCAGATTTCGGGTCCGATGGGCTTAATCGCTCAGAATTCCAGGCTTACGGTGGTTTTTAAATTTTTTAGTCTGAACCAACCAAACCAAGTGGTCGTCCACTTGGATCAAAAAATTTTTTACGTTTTTCATGGTCCAAAACCTGTTTTCTAGATCAACTCGGGCATGCTGAAGATGGTTTGACAGTAGTAAAATGCCGTTTTCTCGAGTACTTTTTGAGTTTTGAGGAATAATTGATTTTGGTGAAATCATTTATTGCCAAAACTTAAAAAAATACTCGAGGGACTCAGGGACTTCTGGCCATTCCGCGGTGGGATTCTGACCAATCCAAGTTATTTTCTGACTAGAAAATTTGAATTCCCGCGAAGTTTTGACTAAAACAACGAGAAAAAATTAGGGGGCATTTTTCAGAAAATTAGGGGGCATTTTTCACAGATTAGGGGGCAGAATTAAATACCACCCTCATTGTTTTCTGCAAAAATGATCTGCAAAATCGGAATCCTTGCGATATTTGCGACCAGACTGTCAAAACAGAAATGAAAAAAAATTGAAAAAATGGGGCTAAAAAAGTGTCGGACCCCAGGCGGGAACGAACTTTTGGGGCGTATGTTATTATGGGAGCGTCGACTGTAATTCGAATTCGGGATTTTTCCGGGATTTTCGGGATAAGACCCGGCGGGATTCGGGATTTCGGAAATTTTTCCGGCGGGATTCGGGATCGGGATTTTCAAAATTTTCGGGATTCCCGAACCGGGAATCCCGTGGGATTCCCGTCCGAGATCAAGCCTATAAAAACCTTTAAAAAAACCAAAAAATTTAAAGAGAAACAGGTAAAACCACAATTTTTGCGAGTTTTTCGAGTCACATTTTTGTGAGTCGTACATTTTTTCGAGTTAACGTTTCGCGATTCCGACGTTTCGTAAGACACATTTTGGGAATTACACACCTTTCGAGTAGCCACTTTTCCAGCCGATATACAGCCCGTTTTACTCACACCAGTGACAAGGTGCATTATTGAAGCGCTTTATTTAGACCATCGATTCTTGACACATTTCTACAAACATTTGCAAACACAAAAGCAATTTATATAACCAATCATTTGGTACTTTCTTCCGTTTCGCTTGACGTTGTCTCTGCATTCCTGGGAATTAATTTTGTCGCATTTTCAACAGACCAGCTGCCACCATGATTTAGAGTAAAAATCTCATCCGCCGAATATCCTTTGTCTTTTGCGGCTTCTCGAAGCTTAGATCGTGGCTCCAAATAATGCTAAACGGAAATTATTGAGCTGGATTGACGATATCAGTATTTGAGTACCTCATTAGAACCCATTTTATACGTTCCCCAATGAATACCCAATGTTCTCAAGACCTTGTCAGTGTGTGGATTTGCACTGCTTCTGCTCTGTAAATACATGTAGACAAGCTTTTACGATACCTAACGATGGAACTTACGGATCAATGTGTTGAGGCTTCATGAACCACCTAGGCGAATCTGAAAAAATAAAAAAAATTGACAAAAACGAACAGAGCAACTTACAACATCCAATAGGGATCGCAGCCAAGTCAAATGGTCCAAGTTTCTCGCCCAGCTTAGCAAACTCTTGGTCACAAAACCCAGTGTCCCGGTCTAAAAGCAAACTAGTTGGATAGAAAAATTCAAAAGTGCCCTACGTAGTAAAATTTGTGCTCATTTCAACTACTGCAAATCCAGACCACAGTGACTAAATAGCAAGACAACATAACCAATGAAAATTTTACTCTACTAAAGTTACCTTGTTTCTGTCAAAAAGCCCTCTCGCACTCCAATGTTGAGCAGGAATACACCTGAAGAAGATTGTAAGAACAAGAGACTACCTCAAATAAAACTACCAAATTGGAATTTTCCTTCATTCATCGGCAAAGTCATATGTTCTTCCCTAAAATTTAAATGTCATACAGTCGACTCTCGATATAGTGCCACCCCCAAAAGTTCGTTCCAGCCTTGGGTCCGACACTTTTTTTACCTCGATTTTTGAAGATTTTAGTAAGTTCTGTTTTTACAGTCTGGTCCAAATATCGTAAGGATTCCTATTTTGCAGATCGTTTTTCTGTGATATAGTGCCACCCTTTTTAAAAAAAAGGTGGCACTATATTGAGGTTTTGTTTTTTTTAAGAAAAAATTTCAGTTTTCAGAAAAACGATCGGCAAAATCGGAATCCTGACGATATTTCCGACGAGACCGTAAAAAGAGAACTGGACACAGCTTTCAAAAATTGGGTTAAAAAAGTGTAGGACCCTAGGCTGGAACGAACTTTTGGGGTGGCACTATATCGAGAGTCGACTGTACTCTGATCCAGTTTACCACGGAATTAAAACTTACCAGCTCATCTCGTGTATGATATTCCCTTGCGTACAAGATTGCATCCATGATTTCAGTCCTTTGGGTACGAACCATTCCATTTCCTAAATATTATTTGTGGTTTACTGCATTTTTTATTATGGCATGCATACCGGAAAGCGCATTGACAACTCTTTGACTGCTTGTGAATCCAGATGGTCGTAATGATTATGAGAATCACCCCGAAATTCAACTGAAACTGCTTTCTAAGAATATCACATTTTTTATTTCAGGTTGCAAACCTCTGGCAACTCAGCAATAGTGCATGGCGAAGGCCTGTATCTCTCTGGTCCAAAAAATCGAATAGGAGAAGCGCGCAAACTCCACACGGGATCTGTTATGAACGAAATTCCATCGAGTCGAACAAAGACGGTTGCGTGGCCCAACCTAAAACAGTTTTATAGATAAAATTAGCAAACCAAAAATCAAATAAATACAAGTAGCGGATAGCTTAGAGGATAGATCAAATTTTGGCTTCTCAACAGGCAAAGTATCTTCCAGTACCTAATGATTTGAGTACTTGAAATCAGAAAAATATGTACCGACGCGAAATCAAGAAAATATAACTACCTCATTGGAAGGAACAGATTCACTTGGTTCGAAGCACTTCCACTTAAAAAGATCTCTGAAGGTCGGCAAGCCTGTCCAATTGATAAATGATTTGGGATTCGAATAGCGCTGACCATCATACACTGGTTTTTCGAAGCTATCCATTATCCGACGCTGCAAATAGCGAAAATGAACGTTTAATTATATACAAGATTTGTCGAGCGAAGATAACTGCTTGTAACCAAGTCAAATCAAAATTTTCTTGTGATCTGTTTCCATCTTTATTTCGTATAAAAACTGCAAACTAAAGAACTTTTGGTTACATGACAATACATCACACATTCTAAAGTACATTGACGCTCTCTATTACGACGCTCTTTATAACGACGCTCTCTATAACGACCCGGTTTAGCCTGTCCCTTGAGAGCAGTTATAAAGAGCGTCAACTGTAGCATTTAAGGTTAAGATGATGACTAATAACAAGGGAACCACTTAATGTGTAAGATAACGTTTAGCTTTTCTATTTGATACAGTCCTTAAGGTAAGTAAGGACGAGGAATTTTCATTTCAGATAAAAGGAGAAGAATTTATTCACTAAGGGCGATAAACGTCGGTTAATTAATGCAGTCACAAAGTTTCTTTATGCGTTAGCACCATGAATAATAACTGGTAAACCAACGACCGGGAACACATTATGATCGAACGCCTGACGACTGGATACAAAACTGACTGGATACACCGACTGGATACAGTCTCAATCCCCATTCATGATATTTTACATTTTTATGATTCAAGTCTAGGCGCGAGGTAGCCAACTCTACATCAGGATGAACTCAAACATGTTTTACGAACTTTTTCATAGTTCGAAAAACACGTTTGAGCTTGTCCTAACTTACGCTGGCCTACCCTGAGCCTAAGGCTTCGCCTAAGTTATTATCACAAAATATAAAGCCAAAAACACCACAGTATGGCCAAAAGTATGTGCAACAAACATTCTTAAGGGAATAGTATGAATTACCATCGTTTGGTAAGGCTGAAAAGATGTTTTATCATATCCAATCCCACCACTTAGGTAAAATTCAGTAATTAGTGTATCCAGTCGGTGTCTCCAGTCGTCAATGTATCCAGTCGGTGTATCCAGTCAGTTTTTGTATCCAGTCGGTGGTATACCTTATGATCGGGTACAGTTCCAAATTTAGCCTTGGTCCGCCCTGTTATTTTTTTTTAAACTTTTCGTGATTTTTTGGTTTTTTATGTACTTAGGCTCGGATTAGGCAAGTGTAGGCCAGCGCCAGTTAAGACAGACTCAAACGTGTGGTTTGAAGGGCCATGCTCGCTGCCGATGGAATATTTCGAAAAACGGGTACCAGGTCGATTAAAAAAGAATTATTTGAAGTAAATTTTGTTATGTACCCTGCGCGGAGGAAGTAATCAAAACACTTCTATTAATTAATATCATCGATGGTTTAGTGGTAAAGCGGTGGCTGACTGTGAAAGTCGGTCGTCGGTTCGACTCTCAGTGGAGGTATAGTTTTGGGTAAAACGGAATTTCGCAGCTAGTTTTCGTAATTTTGGAGCTAATTTTGTTTGCAGCAAAATCTCGTAATTTTGCAGCAAATGTTTCATAAAATGACTTGGATTGCTCAGAAACCACCCTGGAGTGGCCAAAAGCCCCTGAAAGTTGGTTTTTTGGGGTTTACTAAATGAGGGGGGGGGGTGGGTTTATCTTTTTGCGAAAATTCGATCGGGCGGATCAGAATCCCGGTCCGATCGGCTTAGTCGCTCAGAATTCCAGGTTATGACGGTTTGGAGTGGTTCAGGGCGGAATTCTGAGCGATTAAGCCGATCGGACCGGAATTCTGATCCGCCCAATCAAAATTTCGCAAAAGTTTAACCCCCCAGTAGTAAACCCCCGAAAACCCAACTTTCGGGGGCTTCTGACCACTCCCAGCTGGGATTCTGAGAGATCCAAGTCATTTTTTGACTAGGACATTCGAATTCCCGCAAAATTTACTAATATTTGATGCAAGATTACGAGAATTAGCTGCAAAATTCCGTTATGCCCTATAGTCTTTCCTAGACTTTTTCCAAAATCGTGTCATATTAATTCTCGTTTGAATTTCGCTAATACCTGCCTTTCAAAATATTCCCATCGGCGACGGGCATGCCCCTTTAACACTCGCCTTCCCGAGCGTAGTAAGTGTTGCGTTAGACTCAGAATTTCACGGGCAACACGATGGTGCAAAAAAATTTTGAAAAAAATTTGGTATGAGATGGTGAAAACCCTCCTGAAAGTAGGCTGTTATTGGTCACCCTCAACTACCTAAAATTTTGAGAAATTTAGATGGTAGTCACCAAAATTTTTATTTCACTTATGCGTAAAACCGCTACAAATAGTAAGCTGGATCAAATCTATCTATTGAGCCCAAACTTGTATCAGAGTGATCATAGTTTCACAGAGAATTTACGATTTTCCCTCAAATATCCGATTTCTGGACATCCTTTTTTTGCGACATAAAAAGGCCAAAACTCTGCCTACAAATTACTTCTAGCTAAATTATCAATAGAAAATGAAAAAACGAAATCTCGCGGTTATTTTGGCACTAAATACAGCAATAGTTTATCATAAAATTGCGACATATTATGCAAAATCAATGTATAAGTTGTAGCGCAACTTTTCTATAACTTTATTCTCGCTTGAAAAAACTTCATTTCTGAAATCGGATTCGTGTTGAGCGTGCCCGTACAATAGAAAAATAACTGTTCTTATGCAACAGAATTCTCAAACCTTTTTTTTCATACATTTCAGTGGTTCTCCAGTAAAAGGGAATGGGAAAACCCGTCGGTTAATTAATAGGGAAACCGACACCATTTTCCAATCAACTAGACATTTGTGCAGAAAGCTTACAATAAACAAAAATTTCCATTTAGAGACAGACAATTCTTCAAAAATTTTGACACCACATTTCTACTGGTTTTTTACAAAAAAAATCAAGTGATAATGATGGACATATGAAAACAGACAAGAGTGATCAATGCGATCCTACCAGATAGTCGGCAAAAAATGTATAAGCTTTGCAAAAAACACGATGCTTGTAAAAAACTTACAAATGATACAAAACTACTAAAAAGTAACTAAGCAATCTGAAACTTTCGATCCTGCATTGTTGATTTTTGCAAGCATAATTAAATAGTATGTTTTAGCGAAAATTGCAGATCTTGCACCACTAAAAATTGACTTAGTAAGTTGCCTTAGCAAGCACTGCCACATAACTTCAGCTGGCTAGAGCTCGCTATGAAGGGAATTCAGAGAAACACCATTGTCGATATCGCAAGAGCCTGACAACTTTTTCATAGCCATCTAAAGATTAAAATGTTACGAAAATCAGTCCACTATATAAATACAGCAAATATACCTCGGAGATTCCGTAGAAATGCAGCAAGGCCGCAACAACCACGCAAACATGGAAGATTTGATGCGAGTGAAATGCAATGTCACACTTCCCAGGAAAAAACCGTTCAGGTGTCCGAGTGGCATACAACAATGCACCCACTAAAAGACACATTATTTGTCTATCAAATATAAAGGAGCATGCTCACCTTTAAATTTGTCCCCTCCGATTCAATTTTTTTCCTAATTATTGTATTTCTGTACGGATTTTTCAGCTTGGTTTTTAACAAAACAATGACTAGAACTTAATGTTAAGTATAGTTTCGTTAAGTTACATTGATAATGAGTAGGGTTGTCGACTTTCGACTTTTAAGTCGAAAGGTCGAAATTTTTTAAGGTCGATTTTTGGCCTCGCAGCGAAAATCTGATTTTACAACACATACTCAGAATTAAAAATTGGTATATATTGTAAAATCAGATTTACACTCCGGTAAAAAAATCTGCCTTAAAAAATTTCGACCTTTCGACTTTCGACTTAAAAGTCGAAAGTCGACAACCCTAATAATGAGTGTCGACCTGAGTGTGAGGTTTGGCGTGTTTTGAAGCGGGAAGAACTGTATTTTTTTCTTCACTGAAACTTTTTTCTGTTGTATTATTTTGTAGCTAAGATTCAGGGTTTCACAATGAGCTATTAACAAGCTATATGTGATGTAAAAATGTTAGCTAAAAATGCTTAGGTCCGTACTCAGGCCCACACTTGTCCAGGTGTCGACCCGGCTGTCAACCTGAGTGTGGACCTAAGCAATTTTACTCGAATTTTTTCGAACAGATTTTGCTTGTCAATAGCTAATTTTGAAGCCCTGAATCATAGCTACAAAATGGTGCAAACAGAAAAAAAAAGTTTCAGTGAAGAAAAAAAAGTACAGCCCTTCCCGCGTTAAAAACACGTCAAATCTGACACTCAGGTCGACACACATTGCGTAGGTGCCTTTAGAAACCAAGCTGAAAAACCGCCGCTATTCCATTGTACCTCCCCCCATCCCCCAAAAAGTAGGACCTATTCTATTGTACCATCCCCCCCTCCACCGAAACTCGAAACTTTCGAGGCCTCGACTCGAACCGAAAGTCGAAAAATTTCGAGTCCAAAACTTGAAATCGAGGCCTCGACTCGACAACCCTATTTCTAACTCTCAAGCGCTTGCGCCATCGAAGGGGGCTTGGGGCTTGGAGTTGAGATGCGCACACCTACATACCTTAGACACAAATCACTCGAAAGCGACTCTGGATGCATGAAAAACATGCATAGCAGAGTTATTTATGCGGTAGGCCCAGCATTCAAAACTATGTTCAACATCTTCAATTTTTCGGCCGGAAAGGGTCTCCTCCCTTTTCCGGCTTTTGGACACGAGCCGGAGGCTCAGCCATCCAAAAATTCTGCCTTCACCTCCACGGACTCCTGCCTGAGGCATAACCAGCTCGGGACCCACCCGGATGACCCTTGTGGTCCTTTTGAGCACTTATGTATTTGGTTCCTCCACAAGTTGCTGAGTTTGAGGGTGCCTTTAAAGGTATATATTAAGTGGTGGACCACAAGTTGCTGGGTTTGAGGGTGCCTTAAACCTTATTAATTGGTGGCCCCTGTTTTGTCCCTTCCCCTCCCAATACAGCCCTTGAACCCTATTTAAATGGCTTTTCTGGTCCTTTTATGGCAAACTTATTACATAAAAATGGTTTTTGAGTGTATATAAAAAAGTTGGTTTTTGGAGGGGGGGGTGATGTGTTACAATGGAATAGGTCCCTATTTGGGGGGGGGGAGGTATAATGGAATAGTACGAAAAACCGTATAGACGTTTAATGATGAGGATCTTTTTGAGTTAGCGGGAACAAATTTAAACAGGTGAGAATGCCCTTTAACTTTTTCGTCATGTCGTCCTACCAAGATAGAAAAGGCCATTCCCAGAAGCCAATAAAAGCTGTTTTCATCAATCAACCTTCTTACACCATCAGTTATAACAAAGTGAACAGTGGGCAAAATTCCTGAATTTTTAAGGTGGTTTTTGAGTATTATTAGTGGTAGATATTACCGCTCAATCCATAGTCACAAATACACCTGCTCTGAATGGTCGGAAACGGCTTTCACCAAACTTGTCCCACAGGCTAACTATAATCGCACCAAGTCCGAGTATAGACACCATTGCAATGTAGGTAACCTTGGGCTCAGTCCGACAGTAGAAACCATAATAGATCCAGGGAATGAATGATCCCACAGTTAATCTTAAACATCCAAACCGTTAAATTAGATGCCTATAAATTTGAATTTAAACAACTAACAGGGAAATGCCCATGTAGTCTAGCCTGAATTGAATCAGTTTGTTGCAGAGAAAAAAAATAAAGTTTCTGACAACAACTTACTTGCTAAAGACTTTGACAATTTCAACTGAATGGCATGAAACAGTATGGAACACAACTAAAAGCAGGGATTAAAAAAACTTTTGAGTCATATGCGACTTACAAGAAAGGCCCAGGCATAAAATAGCACCGCCAAAGAAAAATGAAAACACCAGCTTTTCTTGCAGTTGTATGTGAGTATCTGGCCGGGTTAAGAACCACACCGCCAGAAAGAAAAAGCCACACACCCTATAAGTTTATTAAACATGATAAGTGTTTGAAATAATTTGAGTGAATCGAACCCAATAAGTGTGTCCAAATATTGCCCGTTTCAGTGTGAATCGAAAGAATACCTAAATCAGATCAGTTAAAAAATGTGGTTGTGTTTGCCAGTTGTCACAGCCAGGGCTGCGATCTGTACTTTTTAAAAAGATTAGTACTTTTTGAGACCCAATTTTTTTTATTTATTTTTTCAAAGTTTCACGTCAAAATATTTTTATTTCGCTTCAAGGTGGCAATAAGCACTGGGTGACATTACCTTTTTCCTTCAAAATAGTCGAAATGTATTTTTTTCGGAAAATGTACTTTTTCAGGAATTTTTTTACTTTGGGGCCCCTTATACAAAATCATCATTTTAGCATAGAAAAATACTGCGTGGATGTCCGGAAAAGATTTAAGATTTGACACACAAGTTCGATTCTATCCTGATATACGCTGGCCTACCTTGCGCCTAAGGCTTCGTCTGAGAAAAAAGTTAACTGCACAAAAAAGCCACCCTCCCCTCCCCCGAAGTAAACAAGTGTCCTTTGAAAAGTTTGAGATCGCACCCCTGGGTCAAGATTTATATGCGGGTAAGATTTAAATTAGAGTAGTTCACGGTCGGTTAATTAGGCCTTACCCGGTTTTCGGTTAACCGGGATTTTGGCTACCGGTTTTCGGTTACGGTTTTTCAGTTTTTTTTCGGTCGGTTAACCGCTTGTACCCGGTTTTCGGTTTTTTTTTGTCGTAAATTAACCGAAATTTTGCTGTACCCGGTTTTCGGTTTTCCCGGTTTTTTTGTACCCGGTTTTTCGGTCGGTTTTTTTGGCCAAATACCCGGTCGGTCGGTTAACCGACCGGGTCGGTTAACCGACCGTGAACTACTCTAATTTAAATGCAAAACTCAGTAAAAAATCAATTAGAAATAAAAAAAATACTTTTGAAACACTCAGCAAAGGAAGGAAGTGGTGGCCGATGACCAGTGTGTAAGAAGTCATTATCTTGTAACCATTCAGGCAAATTTTGCAGGTTTTGGACTGTCCACCGAGCTTCCCAGGTCTTAAATTCGATCGTGATAATCACAAAAATTGTTAATCAAGGAAACTTACTTTTCTCATAAAATGTGACCCATCCTCATCGCAGGCTTCCTCGTTCATGGTCACCTGTAAATATTGGTTTCAACGTTTTTTGTCAACGTGTTTTGAAAGAAAGTTTTTTAACCTCGAGCTGTGCTTCATCATCTCCTTCCATATCATCACTACTGGCCACACCATCAACCTGGTCATCTCGGTGCCAGAGATGGTCATTTTTACGACGGTATCTTAACAATTTTCGCTACTTAAAATTTTGATGGAAGATTTAAAACATTTGCAGTATTTACTCTAATTATACACTCGCTTTTAAATATACTCTCACAATTGCAATTTATACAGTGCAATTTTACCAATATTCGAATTTTTCAAAATTTTGACTTTTTCTGGTATTTGACTTTAGTTTTCGGACTTTGGACAAGAAGAATACATATCTGTCTGTTTTTTAAGCATAGTACTAAAATAGTACCTGTGTGGTACTATTTTAGTACTATTTAGTACCCCAAAAGTACTATTTAGTACCATGCGTACAACCTCTCATCAGTCTCTTAATATACATTTTTCTATGGTTATTTATCCTCACGGCAGGAGAAAGCGGTTTATTGTACAAAAAATACTGCTCTCAGGTGTGAAATCAGAGTAAATACGGTGGCAGAACTAACCTAACACTAGTTTTCCGAGATCTAAGTCCATCGGAAATAATCAAATTGTCATCGCTTTCTGCTCGGAATTTGAAACTTTCACTCGAACGCTTATGCAGAGCTGGTAAATCAGAATCGGAGTAAGAACCTGAGACAATATTACTTGCAAAAATTTTTGGGTCTTTTTCGCAAAAATGTACCAAAATTATCTTGTTCATCATCAGTGTTGGGCTGGGATATTACTCTAGACCGACTGACCACGACTTCAATGGGATCATTCTTTGATCCTTGGTTGATCACCTACATTAAATTATTGTAGTTTCAAAGTAGTCAATTCAAATTTTAGAAATGATCATCTACCCGAACTGTAGTAGAATCTTCAATGAGCCGTTCCCTCGGATTATCTCTGGCCTTTCCTTCAGTCACAATTTCTCTCGCCTCTTGCAGAGCTTCATTTACACCAAAAGACACAAAGTCTTGTGACATAGAGGCGGATTTTGAATGAGTTTTTAAGGTTTGAGAACCTGAATTATATGAGTAATAAGCTTTAACTGCATGTAAATTCTCCAAAAGTATGGTCCCACCCAAGTCTTTCTTAACACTCCCATTTCCAACATCTTCCGAGCTCATCTCTGAAACCTTTTTGTTGGTTTAAGTAGGTAGTACACCAATAAACAAAAATGTAACAACAATCATGTACTCAATCACAAAGGGTTTCAACTTTCGATAATGAATTAAAAGTGAATTATGTGAGGTAAGCAGCTGAATAGGGAAACTGTCAATATGATTGTCTTATCTATGAATTAACCATTATTTCTCCACCGCAGACATTTTATCGATTTTAGCATATTTAGCGTTCCATCATACTATAATTATCTACCTTTAAGATAGGTCAATATCGAACAATTAAGGGTCAACATTCAAAATATGGGTCAATTAGTTTCAAATGCACAAAAGATTTGAGAAGAAAAGTTCTTTTTTAAATTTTTTTTAAACAATTAATTGGAGAAAAACCACTTTTTATGAAAAAGTTTACTAGACAAACGTGATTAGAAAAAAGGACCTAAGAAAATAAGGACAACAAGGGAAAATAACTAACTAATTTTTGACTCTTGAATTATCACACATGTGATCGACTTCCTGGTGACACCAACCCACAATTCCACCGAAAAAACCGTCATTTTCAATTAAAATCCCCGTTATTCAGGCTATTCGTTTTAAAACAACACAGGATCTGATTGAGGCATTGGCTAGAAAAAGATGTGCATACAATAAAATATCATAGCACTTGGTTTAATTGGAGAAGCATGCCATGGTGAATTCTGTTTTAAGTGGTAATTGTCTGCTTTTGCATTTAATTGTTCTCAATCGGCCCAATGCATTTAATTCCTCGAAAAAGACACCAGAAAACCATAGTTACAACAAAAAAAATCAACAATTGAAAGAAATAAGGAATTAAGCACTAATTTATATAAATATGAAGTATGAAGTACAACAAGGGGCCCTATCCCTTAATGACCGAGAGGGGAGAGTTTGCCTTTGATCACCCCCACCCCCACCCCCTTTCGCTCTAGTGTTGATTTTTTGTAATTTTTAAGTCTAAGGCTTAGGCAAAGGTTGGCCAGCGTAGAATAGGACGAACTCAAACATGAGTCTAAGATAGTTTGAGTCCGTCCTAATATATGCTAGCCTATCCTTTGCCTAAGCCTAAAGCTTAAAATGTAACAAAAAACATCAGGGAGGACCAAGGCAAACCTCCCTCCCTTTGTTGGATATGGCGCAACAAGGTCTAAGACTACAAGTACAATTAAAAACTCGGTGAAGATGATTCTTTAGCCCTGTACGTCTGCAATCACTCCAAAGGAACAAGAATAAAGTCTTTTCTGAACATTCTGCTGATCATTGAAAAGCCTGTTTTGAAGAAATTACGGGTGTTCTAATGAGTAGTGCAACATAATACAATTGTTCAATATTCATCATTGCTCAAATTAGACCAGGGCTTGCAAAGGTTTTTATTTAAAATTTGTCTTTTATTTGGCATCTCAAATCTTTAGAATTTTCAAAATTCCAAGTCAGAATCTTTATTTTTGGCACTCAAAGCCCAACAAGCACGGGATAAAATGGAAATTTTTGATCAAATATCCTTTATTTTATAAAAAATGTCTATTACAGTTAACCCTTGATATATCGACCCCCCGATATAACGGCCGCTTCGATATAACGGCCCCTTTGGCCCTATTTGATTGGATTTGACTAAAACAAAAGGAGTTAGACCCTCGATAGAATGGCCCCTCGATACAACGGTCCCCTATGGCCGGTCCAGACTAAGAAAACATACCCCGATATAACGGCCCCCATGGAAAAAAATGTGATTTTAATTGCAAAATAGTTTGTTAAAAATGTATTTCTATTGTTATTTTCAATTTTATTGTTTTCAACACCTACGCCATCTACAATATTTATTCCTATTGTTTTAAATCTTAATTTTTTTTCTTTTTGAAAAACAGCAGAAGTAGGTCGTAACAAAGAAGTGTATTAAAAGGGCATGCCTATTGCCAAAGGAAATATTTTTTTGATTCTAAGAATAGTTTACCAGCTACATTTGAAAAGAATTGACACAAAATAGTTAGAATCGAAATAGATATTCTTCGACTGTAAATCCACTACCGAACCCACTGCTAACTTTTAGCGGCTTCCGATGCTCCTGCCAATAAGCTATCTAGACTATTCTACTTAATTTTTAAATTATTACTGGGAAATCACCTAACCAACCTCCTCACAATCTGTCCTCAAAGTAAAGGGTGTCGTTTTCTTACAAAAAAATCGTACTAATTGCAGGGTATTCTCGCGCGATTTCGAAATTTCCAAATTGCTGTGCTTATCAAGTTTCATGGTCATTTAAGTAGTTTACAGTTGAAAAGGTCAACCCTCGATATAACAAGCTATATATATATAAATTTTGTCATTTTGTCAACGGCCCCCTGCGGCCGGTCCCAAGGGGGGTCGTTATATCGAGGGTCGACTGTATTTTGAAATTTGATTTGGAAGCCCTGGATTTTTCGGTTTTTCGGTTTTATGCCATGACTGTAAGACGAGGGGCTGTAAAATTTGAATTGCAAGATTTGCTCTTCATCCTAGATTTTCTCGACTTTGAAGACTTTTGCCACTTCTGTTTCGACAGTCTGGCCCCGAAAATTGCAAGGATTCCGATATTGCCGATCACTTTTACAAAACCATGAAATTTTGCCCATTAAAATTCTGTCGTCGCAAATCTTGCAGTGCAGAATAGTGCGGCGAAAAGCTTGCGTACAAAATTTTCGAGCGCGAATCTTGCTGTTCAAAGCTTACAGTCTCTATTCTAAAAATAGTAAATCTTGCAGCAAAAGTTTTGCGACGCATTTCTTGCAGCGTATAATGATGCAGCGCAAATCTTGGGACGCAAATATTGCAGTTCAATTCTCGTATTCTCTAATCTCACAGTCGTAATTCTTGCGACGTAATTGTTGTGGTGTTTTAAACACCCCCTAGTTACACTTTCATCCTTTATGTGCGTGTTTTTTTAAAGATTACCGTTTTTCAAAGTCGGAACAACAGTATATGCATTTTCGATGTATCCAATTCTCAGTTGTTTAAAAATTGTCGTTCATTAAAGGCCGCGAAAACGATGTACAGTCGAGTCTCGATTTAACGTACCCCCAATTTAACGTACCCTTCGATTTAACGTACCATTGAGGGTGATTTGGTCGGCCTGAACGAAATTAAGGTAAACTGAGTCTCGATACAACGTACCCCTGATTTAACGTACCCTTCGATTTAACGTACCTCTTGGCCGGTCCCAAGCAATAAAAATACCATCGATTTAACGTAAAGTAGAAAAATTTAGCATCACATAAATTTTAAAATTTAAATTTTTGCTTTTTTTGCACCCAATTTTTGTTGCGAAGAAGTGCACTTATATTTCATTTCGTCATTTCTGTTGATTTTTAGGAGTTCTAGTTTATTTTTTGTTTAGACTAATCATAGAAACTCTAAGCAAAAAGCGCCGCGTCATCACTACAAGAAAAAGATCATCGAAGCTTCGGGAGAAGGCAAATCTTTGGGACAGCTCTTCACTCAATTCCAAATGGGGAAATCAACAACCCAAACAATTCTCGAGAAGAAATCCGCGATCCTCAGTGCAATCAGCGAAGGTGGCAAAGCTAAGCGAACTCATCTGAAGGAAGCCAAGAATGAAGATCTGGAAGAGGCAGTGCTGCGCTGGGTCAAGTTGGTCAGAAGTCAGAACGTCTCAGTCACCGGTCCTTTGGTCATGGTAAGATTTATTATTATTTATTTATTTATTATTATTATTAGATTGATGATTATTTTGTTTAACCAATATTTTGTTGTTATTGCATGATTTTTGTTTGATGTTATGAAATTCCCTCGCTAAATTCCTTGATGGAGTCGACATTAGAGTCTCGATTTAACGTACGGCTGTCTATTAAAGAGTAAGGATACCCTTGATTTAACGTACCCCCGATTTAACGTACCCCTCGATTTAACGTACCCCTAGGGCCGGTCCCCAGGGGTACGTTAAATCGAGACTCGACTGTATTTAAAATATTAATAATTTGTTGGTATTTTTTCATTTTTTTGCAAAACTAGTTTCGTTGTGAACTTATTATTATTTTTTTTGATTATCTGGCTGTTCTATTTTCAAGTTTACGCAACCTAGGCTATGTTTAGTCATTACTGTTCAAAATTAATGGTCATTACGAAAAAGTGGCAAGTTTTCTTGGCATTCTTGGCAGAGACTTGAATCTGTAAATTTAGCACCATAAAGCACCATAAATTTAGCACCCTCCGATCCTAGTTTCTAAGTCAGTAAAATAATTTGGTTCATACTTTTACCTTTTTGTGCTGTATTTCGCGAGGATGATGCAACAACTGATACCTCTTTAGAAATAATAATCGCTGGGCTACCTGGTGGTGTTAGAATTTAAAAAAAAGTTAGTAGATTTAAGCCTCTGCCAAGAAGGCCAGGAAGACTTGGCACTTTTTCGTAAAAACTTGCTGCTTTTTCGTAATGACCGAAATTAATTTTGTAAAAAATAAAACATTTTGCAGGATTGTGATAAAATGTTTTACGTTAATTTTTTTATTATCAAAAAGAGCTTGGATTTTTTTTCTAAATTTACAGTACAATATAGGATGAACTAGGCTTAAATGGTGCTCCTACTCCAATTACTATTGCTAGTGGCTGGTTACACTGTGTCATTATTCATATTTCAAAAGGGTGAACATCTTTAATATACGAAAAAATAGCTTAAACACTTTTTCAGGATTTTGTTAAAACGCAGCATATTGGATGGTAGAAGCACATGCTCAGACGTGGTTACATATGACAAACATTCCTGCTGGCTTCCAGCCAAATTCAATCGCACTATCTGGCTTATAGTGGACGCTCTAAGGTTATTTTCTACTTAACAAACCAAATTACTTTTGTGTAAAGTCAACGCTTCACTAAATACATGCGCAGTTCAAAGACAGTCTTTTGTCGACTTGGCTGGTCGTAGACAAAACTAAGGTCGGTCAACACCAGATTATACAGAATTCACAATTTACAAGAGCAGGTTTACAATCTCAAAATGTTTAGAACATGGACATTTTAGAGTATTTCAGCAAAATTATTCTATTTTATTCAGTGCTTATTGTTAAAAGTAAAATTTTGGGGTAAAATCTATAGAAAGTAAGATTGGAGTCCAGAAACAAGGAAAAATCTCATAAATAAGACAGGTCGTAAATCAGTGCAAGAGTTATCTTTGAGACCAGGTTGAGATAGACATTTGTCGGAAATTTCTTTAAGTATTGCTTAAATACTTTTTTGAAGCTGGAAACTACGCGGTAAGCCGCACCGAACATTTTATCTAGCTGAGCCGAAAAAATGTTGCTTGGAAATATCTATCCAATTTTTATAAACAAATAACGTATCTAAATAGTAACCAAAGTCAAGTCATCATCAGCTCTATTTTCATTTATAGTTAAATAAAATGATTAAGGTATGACTTTGTAGACCCCTCGTCAAAAGATGGCGCTACAAATCCTTTTCATCACCATCAAATGCCTTTTATAGCTCAATTGCTGAGCTCTTCACCTCAACAAGCTAAATTATTTCGTTTTATGGCTGATTCTCCCACCGCTACATTTCAACGAATTAAAGCATTGGCTACAGGTGTGTAATTTTTTAAAGTGTATCACTAGCAAATCTGTCTTTATTCGGCACTATTATTAGGCACTATTCCTGCATTTATTGAAGTTAGCGATAACTTTGGAGGCGCGGTCGTCAATGAAGATAACTTGATTGAGCAGCATGTGAACAATGCTCGAAATGTCACTTTTCTGGGCGATGACACCTGGTAATTCAAAATTTTTCAATTCCTAAGAATTGTGTATTACAGGCTCGAGCTTTTTCCTAACCACTTCAATCGTCACTTTGAAGCACCGAGTTTTGACATTAAAGACCTGGACACAGTAGATAATGCAGTTATTGGTAGGTAATGGCTGTTTTTATAATAAAACTGAGTTTTACAACCCTTGCCACTTCACCATTCGAAAAACTCTAAATTAGCGTTTCCCGAACTTTCATGACGTGGATTATTTGGGTTACTGAGTTTGTTGGGCATATGTGCTTTTTGTAAATTTTGTATAATGAGGAACCAATTTTTTTGTTTTTCTTGACAGGCTTTTTTGTAACATAGGCATAGCCTTAGGCGCAGGGTAGACCAGCGGACAGCATACCAAGTGCACCCCTCCAAAGAGTATTAAAATGAAGGGGTATGAGTTGGGGTGTGAGAAGAACCCAAAAATGATGGATTTTCGGATAAAACGAAGGCCTAAGCGAGGTCATGGCTTGTAAGTAAGTTCCACTGACTTTTATAACCTTGTGCTGATGGTTAGTTGGATATCCAAGAGCCTGAGCAACCTTTTAATAACAAAATTGTGTGAAAAACATCAAAAATGGAGTAAAAATAGGGTGTGCGCCAGGGAGTATTTGAACCTGAGAGTTCAAATATGATTCGTACCCCTCCTCTCTTCAATTGTATAATGATCCTTGCTAAAAACAACAATACAAGCATAAAATAAGCAGATTTCCATTTAAAAAATAGCTGCGAAAAAAGTCTTTTAGCTGCAGAAAAAAGTCCTTTAGCTGCAAATAGAAGTCGATTAGCTGCAAAAAAAGTCTTTTAGATTTAAAAAAAAGTCTTTTAGCTGCAAAAAGAAGCTTTGTCCGTTTTCTGAATATGCACCACCCTGTTCTACAGCTAGAGAACTCATACTCTTTGGAGGAGGGGGGGGGTCACTTGGGCTTTGACGAGGCCAGCGTATGTTAGTGTTCCAAATTATGAAAAAAAATCAAAAAAAGAAAAAAATTTTGAATTTTTGCATTACACAAAAGTAACAAAATGCTTACGAAGCAATTTGTTGCATTAAAAACAGAATAAACTACTGCGAAACTTTGCTAACTAGCCCAATGTTTAGAAAAGATCTACCTAGAACTGGAAAGAAAAGATTGGAGTCTGTTGCTCGCCCACTGTCTCGGGGTTGACCATTGTGGCCATCGGTACGGACCAGACCACATAGAAATGAGCAGGAAATTGCGACAAATGGACGAATTAGTGAAGAACATAACATCAGTTATGCAAGAAGACACGCTGCTTGTAGTCATGGGGGACCATGGAATGACCAGAAGTGGGGACCATGGAGGAGATAGCCAGATGGAAACAGAAGCCGCCCTTTTTGTTTATGCCAACAAAAACTTTGCTCCAGAGCTGGACATTAATTCACTTGGAGAAAAAGTGGACCAGGTTGATCTGGTGCCTACTTTGAGTTTGCTGCTAGATCTGCCCATCCCTTTTTCCAATCTAGGCCAAGTAATTGAGCAGTTAGTAGACCATAATGTGCTAGTAAAGGCAGTCCAGTTGAATGCTGTTCAAATGATCCGCTATGCTCAACAATATATGGCTAATGGGGGAGGGCTCGAGCCTGCAATTCAGGTTTTGATACTAAACTTTTTTTCATTTGTACCTGTTAGACTCCTGCTAGAACTTTCTTGACCCTGGTAGCAAATAGCCCACCTCCATGAATTTTTTGTTATAAAACTTTACTAAAAAATACTCAAAGTTTATACGAATTGTAAGTTGAACACTTAAAATTTGCAGTGAAATTCGTAGATTGATAGTAACTTTCTAGACTCATTAGTTATGAGTCATAACTGGGCGGGAAACGGGTAGATTTTCGGGCGACCGGACAATTTCAGATTTTATTTGAATTTGTCGGCCGGACAAAAGTTTTGTTAGTCCTCTTTTTGACCACGCATCGAGCTGATTTTTTCAGGATCAGTTCCTCTCGGCTAGCTTCACTGATCCTGAAAAAATCGGCTCAATGCGTAGTTTGGGCTAACAAAACTTTTGTCCGGTCGCCAATTTTTGTTTGTCAAAATAACTTCAGAAATTGAAAAATCGAATGATGAGCCATTTTTAAGAGAATTTTTTTCCATTCCGTTATTAATAACTTGGCATTTAGGACCAGTTGTCAAAAACCATATGGCAGTTTGAAAACACTAATACCGATCCCTCAGACACTTACAACACTCTAGCAGCCAATCGAGCAGTGATCCATTCGATAAAAACCTTGCTTCGATCCTCTCTCAACAAATTCGAAGTTGCACTAGCACTGGTTGGACTTCTATGTGCCCTTGAAACCCTTATATTCCATCTCTACCTAGTAGCTGTGATCTCCACTGTATCCATAGGTATAATTCTGTTCACCTTTTTTGTTAGGTTATCAGCGGTGCTAAAGTTGAGTTGTGTGTTTTACCTAAAAGGGCACATTTTAGGGCAATGCATGTTCCGATCGGCCGTGTTGCTGCTCCAAATGTCGGTCTATTTCGGGGATGGCCGGAATGGAGATGTGCTGGTGTTCCTGTTGCTTACTACTCTACTTTCCGCCATCTACTACCTATTATTGCTGTTCGTCCACATTATTTCTTGCCAGAAAAATGTGCTGTCCAGCAAGTTTGTGTGTGTCCTAGTCACCATCACTTTCCATTCAGCCTCCTACTTTTCCAACAGTTTTGTGATCTACGAGCAGGATGTGGTTAGGTATATGCTTCAACTGCTGCTGTCCTATGTCTTTGTCAAATACTTGGTGCAGAATAGGTGAGTTTTCAGATTTAATTAGTGGATGTTTATTTTTTTAATTTTTTTGTGATTTCAGAAGAACCAAACAGCCATGCAACAGCAGTCTACTGAGTCGTTTGCTATGGAGGAGGCAGAATTGGATTGCGTCAATCGCACTGCTCTTCTGCATGTTTTCACTAAGAGCTGGCAAATGGTTTGAGCTGTGCAGAGAAGAGCATGTTGACTGCGTTACTGATGCTACTTATTGGGGCAGTCTCGCTCAAGATGGTAAGAAGGGTGGGTAAAAAATGTTTAGCTTGATCTGGGAAATTTTGAAAAGGCTTTCATCATTACTTATTCATAAAGTGGTGAAGAAGGAATCTCGTCAGATATTAGGCTTATAACATAAACTAGGTGGACTTCTGGACTATCTAAGTAGCTTTTAAGGATACTCAAGGTCATTTAATGATGATAAAGAATTATTATAGTGCGGGGTCCTAGTGAACAATCCGGTGACAAAATATGCCTTGGTCCCTCTGTTGTTTTTTCTTGAAAAACAGCTTGATCCTTCCTGTTCATTATGGTTATTGTAACACTGTGAAAACAACAGGGCGGACCAAGGCATATTTTGGTACTGGATTGTTCATTAGCACCATGCTTTACTGGGAAAACTTTAGATTTAACCAGATTCAGATTTAATTAGTGATTTGAAGCAGCTTAGGGTTATTGGTTTTTAGTACTATCAACCTAATAACATAATTTTAGACAATCAGCTACGATTCGGCCGACTTGTGTTGAGCTTCACGATGATGTGTATTTGCAACTATCTACTACAATCTGACCTATTTGGCCTGCGTAGCCCCACCAGTTCTAAATCACCGACCATTTATCTGACCAGCGCCATCTCCTGGCCCATGATAATGATCATAGTTATCCACTGGTTGTGCGAGACTTTGCCGCATTCTTCTCAAGCTGATCTAATCTTGCTGGCAAGTCAAAGATCGGCTCAACTAGTTTACCTGATTACCTTCCTTCACACTTTATTTACCATTTGCTTTTCACATGACTCTAAAGAAGCTCTACAAACCCACAAACATATGCTTTTCCTGGTGCTAAGTATGATATTGGGAGAGCAAATGGCTATTAGCTTCACTTTGCTAGCCACTACTTGTTTATTCGCAGAAGTATTTTTGAGAGAGGGTAAGTATTTTTCAGGTTCTAGAATTTGAACAGCAATTTACGATTGGGGTACAGTCAAGTCTCGTTAAACCACCCCCTCAAGTTCGTTACAGCCTAGGGTCTGACACTTTTTTAAGCCACTTTTGAAACCCGTTTTGGCAAGTGTGATTCACTGGTCTAATCCGACAAATTGCAAGGATTCTGATTTTGCCTGTCGTTTTTCCCACATTCTCTCATATTGCCGCAAAGACCCGCGACCCTTGATTAACCGTCACCTAATTTTAAAAAGGGGTGACGGTTAATCGAAAGTTGCGGCTATTATGGCTACATTAAATGATTTGGAAAAACGATCGGCAAAATCGGAATCCTCGCTATTTTTGGACTAGACTGGCGAATAATTTTAAACAGTAAATTTAAAAAAGTGTCGGAACCTAAGCGGTGACTAACTCGAGAGGGTGGCGGTCAAACGAGGTTTGAATGTATACTTCAAGTTGGTGTTTTTGTATCGCAGTTGGACTATACCAGGCTTTAGATAGTGTGTTGCAGCCGCTGTTCCTCTACTTGTTTAGCCAACACAGCTTCTTCGCTCTTGGCCATCAGGCAACCTTAACATCCATTCCATGGAAAGCTGCCTTCGTTGGAGTTCCTGGTAATTTTTGCCTAAAGGCTATTCCTGCAATTTTGGTCTTGTGTCACCTGTATGCAGGCAATTTATTGGCTGTGACCAGTGTGACGGGTTAGATGCAAGCAAGCAAAATAGACTATTGGTCATACTGATGTTTAAAGCTGTTGTGGTAAGTTATCTCAGTCAATATTAGAAAATGTAGCTCGAACAATTTAGTTGGTTGGCTGTTGTGCTGCTGGATTATTGCACCGTCGCCACCTTATGTTTTTCAAGATATTTGCGCCTAAATTTGTTTTCGAAGCAATCAGTTTTTTGGTATGTTGTGCTATTATGTTGTTGATGAGTTTTTATGTGTTTGTAAAAACCAGAAGGACTTTTTATAAATTAAAACTTTAATAAAACTTGATTTGAAACAATTCAGACACACATTTTCTATTGAATGATTTTACGCAACACTCTAATTTATTAAAATTTCTATTCTTTTCGCGCTTGATGGTACAGTCAACTCTCTCATTAGTGTACACTCCAAAATTACGTTGCCGGCTTGGGTCTGAGACTTTTTTTAGCTCAATTTTCGAAGTTTTTTGCCAAATGTGATTCGCCAGTCTAGTTTGAAATATTGCAAGGATTCCGATTTTGCCGGTAGTTTTAAAAAACACAACAATTTATCCATTTAGACCCGCAATTCTCTCATTAATGTACAACTTTTTAGAATTTATGTGTACATTAATGAGAGAGTTCCGGGTCTATATGGATAAATGGTTGTGTTTTTTTAGAAACGACCGGCAAAATCGGAATCCTTGCGATATTTCGGACTAGACTGACGATCAAATTTGGCAAAAGACTTCGAAAATTGAGCTTAAAAAAAGTGTCGGACCCAAGGCGGGAACGAACTTTTGGGGTTTACACTAATGAAAGAGTTGGCTGTATTCCGCATATCTCCTGATTCAGCCAAATTCACAGTTTTTTGGAGCTACAAATCTTCTCTTACCATTTGCCATTGTAACAGACGAAAACTACGCCAGTGTGACTGAAGTGAGTTAAGCCAGTGAGAACAAAAGTAATCTCTCCAAAAATTTCACGATACTCAATTGTTTGGGGTCTTTGGTTTCACAAAAGTTACGCATTTGATCTCTAGGGCTTGCCTTCTCCAAATAACTTCTTACAGAATAAATGTTCTCGATCCAGCTGTCCAAAATCATGGCCTTGTGCTTGATTTGAGAACCCTGGACAAATATTTTGTTGATTTTCTCATAATCAAAGTCGATGTTCGCTAGGTGTGAGTCCTGGATCAGATAATATCAGCATGTCCATGTATTCACTAAGGGCTGGAAAAAACCTTGCAAATTCAGGATGATCTACCAATTTCAATATGGTGCGGTTCTTAGCCGGTCCTCACAGAAAAAATAAATTTATGCTAAAAAAATCATTGTCTTTTACGGCAAACTACAACTTTGCTCAATAAATTTTTTATACTCGTTCAGCAACTGTGATTTTTGGATAAGCTAGTTTTGAAGTCATCGCTGACTCTAAAATTTTTGCTGGAAGCAAAGCTAATTTCGCGCTGTAGAAAAAAAGAAAAGTCGTGGTGAATCTTGTAGAGATACTAAACAATCTTCTGTGTCAGTCAGACAACCTTATCCAGAATTATCTTATCCAGCATCTTATCCAAACAAAAGATTGTGATAAACACAGTGATGGCTTGATCGGCGAATCATTCATTTATTGTCGCAAGCATTGTTGAATTTCCAGTTATCAAAACAAGGTAAGCTCAGACTTTTTTTTAATTGTTTAGAATATAATAAAACCTACCGTATATCATCTATTAATCAGCCCCTTCTAATAAACGGCCCTGTCCGGGACCTATATACCAACTTAGAATCAATATTTTTAAAGGACCATAGTTTTTGCGCGCAGTGGCATGTGCAAATTTAAATTGGTGGGGGACACTTCTCTTTCGTCTCTTACTGTACTTTTTGGAGTCGTTCGAAATGACTTGAAAAAGTACAGTAAGAGACGAAAGAGAAGTTTCCCCCGCCAATTCAAATATTGCACATGCCACTGCCCGCGAAAACCATGGTCCTTTAAATATGTTTTTTTTGCATTTTATTGATTACCATGAAGCTAGACTTCCTGGATTTTGATAAAAACCCAAAAATCTCAAAATCGACCCGAATTTTTTCAATTTTTAGTGTTGAAAAATAGACGGCTCAGGCTGATCAATAGTGAATATACAGTGAGTTAGTGATATGTGCTTCTCCACTTACTGTATACCTACCCTATAAAAAGTCGAAGTGAAGTCATTCACACCACAGACTGACTTTGTACAAAAAATTCTTTTATTTTTCTTTTCAGCAAGCTATGTCTATCCCCAAATCAGTTGAGAAGCAAAAGAAAGGAGTTCATGGTTTTGTTCGCTCACTCAAAACAGCCTTCCACAAGATTTGGAAGGAAAAGTCTAGTAAGAACAGTGCCTCCGAATGTCACATCGAAGGTGCTGCTATGACCACAGACATTCAAAAAAGTGAGCTTTTTTATTTTTGTGACAGCTAATAGCTCATCCTCTAAAGGACCGGTGAAAGCTGTTAAGGAGATAGTCTCGACAAGAAAGGATTATACCAAGTTTGTGTTTTTTTAATGTGGGCTTGGAGCCATATTTTGTTGACAACTCGGTGTTGCGATGTAAGACAAACTTATGCAGAATTAATAGTTGGTTAGTAACATCAATATCAAAATTTCTAAATTCCTTCAAAAAAAGCCCTAAAAAATCCAAAGGCAATAGAAGACTAACCAATCTTTTTTCGATGGTTTTTTTCCCTTTTCCATTCCAATTTTTAGGGTATTTTTTGAAGGAATTTAAAAATTTTGATATTGAGTTACTAATCCAACCTTAAATTCTGCACAAGTTTGTTCTACATTGCAACACCGAGTTGTTAACAAAATATGGCTCTAAGTCCACATTTAAAAACACAAAACTTGGTATAATCCTCTCATTTTGAGAAATCTTCTTAACAGCTTTCACCCCTCCTGTAACTCTAGGACGACCACCTTAAAACAGTCGAACCTGACCCCGTTGACCAAAATTCATTACTAAAATCGGCTTGAGTTCAGAATCCCCCCCCCCACGGGGACTGATCAGGTGGAGGAGATAACTTCATATTCGTGTTTCTCGACCCCGATTTCATGAGAAAGCGCGCGTTTTTTTGGTTCTGAGAAAAAAAAATTTTCGAACCACAGGGGGTATCATGGTTTTTTAGTCAAAATTTGAAAAATTTAAATTGGCGCCTTTTGAATTTAAAAGGGAATAAGGGCTGTATAGGGAGGGAAAGGGAATAAAAGGGGGCCACTAATCACACAGGGCCCACTAACAAGAAGATGTTGAACATAGTTTTGAATACTGGGGCCTATCGCATAAATAAACTCTGGTATGCATGCTTTTTCATGCATCAAGAGTCACTTTCGAGTGATTTGTGTCTAAGGTATGTGGGTGTGCGCATCTCAACTCCAAGCCCCCTGCGCCCCTTCGGGCGCAGGGGGCTTGAGAGTTAGAGATGCGCGCACTCACTTACCTTAGACATGATTCCGAGAAGTACTCTTGACCATAAAATGCATATAGAGTCTTTTTTGCCACGGCCCAGTTGAAAAACATGGTGAGGCAGTCGAAGAATATAGATATTTCAAATTATAATGTTCTGCCATAAAAGTGGCCCCCTTTTATTCCCTTCCCTCCCAATACAGCCTTTATTCCCTTTTAAATTCAAAAGGCGCCAATTTAAATTTTTCAAATTTTGACTAAAAAACCATGATACCCCCCTGTGGTTCGAAAATTTTTTTTTCTCAGAACCAAAAAAACAGCCGGCTTTCTCATGAAATCGGGGTCGAGAAACACGAATATGAAGTTATCTCCTCCACCTGATCAGTCCCCGTGGGGGGGGGGATTCGTCACTGCAACCCTAAAATCTTCTAATTAAGAGTGTTGATGGGTTACAAGGCTTAAAGCACTGAAATTATTTAAAGTAGATTACACAATTGTGGACTTAAGACCCATACAATATGACCTCTAAAGGCATAACCCATTATTAACTCACAATTAAATTTATTTATTATTTTCTCACTATTTTTAATCGTGTTGTAAGAGTAGCCAAAACCTAGGCTCACAAATGTGAGATGACCCTTTTGTGGTCCGCGTGTCGTCTCAAGGTTAAGAAAATTCCAAATTTTGCATTGTATTTCATTTTTATAATGCCAGGAGCAGCAATCAATTAAATTTTAACCATGATTAATTGATTAAGTTTTTTGAAAACATATTATTTTAAAACCCAAACGACGAATGTCTACACTCCAAGCCCAAAGATGTTGCAGAGAAAAAGGCAAGCTCGAAAGAGCGTAGCAAGAAAGCCAAAAAAAGCAATGCTTTCCGTTGCTCACTCAAATCAAATATCCGCCGAACTCGTCTCAATGAAGCTGAGGCCAGGAAGAGAAGCTGTGAAGACACCTTCAATAGCATAGAAGCGAAAGTGGAGAGTCTTTCCGACAAATTGATCAAAAAATCAGTCAAGAAGATTGTGAAAGCAGCTCAGCCACAAAAACCAATATGGACGTTTTTACCAAAAAGCTGCTAGAAGTTGAAGGCTCACTGCAGAAGATGGTTGAAAATAATGTGACTGAAGTCTCAAAAAGTATATCCTTCTCAGTTTTTTAAAATAGTTTTTTTTTCTCAACTAAAAGATAGTTTTTGAAAAATCCATTAAAAATTTGCGGAATTGCTTAAATATTAGAGAAAAGTTAAAAAAGAAGTAATGACTAATTTTCAGCTTCTGAACATGACTATGTGCGAGCTGATTTCAACGTCAACGATCTCAAAAATATGGAATGGAAACGCTCAAAACCTACTTGTTCTGCTGAAGTTGACTGGTTAGATTTTTATTAAATTAATCCGAACGAAAAAAAGTTAGCTGCACCTAGACTAGGCAGAATATTATTCGAATTAGCTGCTAAGGCTAGACTGTGAAATTTTTGAAAAGCTAGCTTATGCTGACAGTTCGACCTTCAATTTTTGAATAAAAGAGGAATGCTCGCCGCCTATGGGAATATTTTAGAAGGCGGGTACCACTTGAATTTTAACGAGAATTATTTTTGAATGCAAATTTGTTGACTACTCTACAAGGAATATACAGGGTGTCCCAAGAAATATTCCCCTTTCAAACGTCCGCAACTTTTTTCTAGATCGAATTTCGAAAATCTGTGAACTCAGATCAACTCAGTTTTCTATGGCAATTTTTTTGGTATGTAAAGTCAAAAACACGATTTTTGCTAGGTCCCCGTGTGGTTTGGGCCTTACCCATACCCAGAGGCCATCCGTAGACCAGGACCCAAACCACAGGGGCACCAAGCAAAAATCGTGTTTTCGACTTCATATACCAAACAAATTGCCATAGAGAACTGAGTCAATCTGAGTTAACAGATTTTCGAAATTCGACCTAGAAAAAAAGTTACAGACGTTTGTTCTATTTAACAGAATGTGTGGCCCAGTGGTAAAGCGATGGAGTATTGTAGAAGTTGGTAGTCGGTTCGGACAGTATCAGACTCTGATAAAATGATTTAAGAAATGTAGAAATTTACAGGTTTAAAAATCTTTTTTCAAACCATTCAAATCTTCCATTTCATAATTCATTCGCGGGATTCAAACATCTTGTGACTGTCGAAAACACAACTTAAAGGACCATTGCCGTCCCGACAACGAGAATTTCAAATGTTTGAATTCGCGCGGGACAGTTCTCTTTCGTCTTTCATTGTACTCTTTTGAGTCATTCGAAGCAAGTCAAAAGAGTAAAATGAAAGACGAAAGAGAACTGTCCCACGCGAATTCAAACATTTGAAATTCTCGTTGTCGGGGACGGCAATGTCCCTTTAACAATTATTAAGTGTTTTTTAGGTGTCTTGAGCTAGCGAAACATGTTTCGAATCAGAATTTGCTTATTTTCGTGTTTTATTGTAAAACTAGGTTGCCGAATATGTCTTATTCTGCAACTTCAACCATGCGCTTGCTCGGATCTAATGCAGAAATGTCGCATTCGGTATTTGTTTATTTTCCTCTATTTCACAACGAGCGAGTTTTTGCTTTGATTCCCCAAATTGTTTTTTGGTACTTTTCAGACTTAGCCTTATTTAAAAAAAACAAACCTTGCCTTGAGCAAGGGTTGTTGCCAGCGTGTGTTAAGAAAGACTCAAACATATCTTAGAATCACGTTAAAGTCCATCTTAATACCCGCTGGACAACCTTGCTTAAGCCTAAAATATCACAATAAAAAAGAACAGGGGGGACCAAGGCAGCCCACCAGCTCATCTTATACGATAAGGCCGTATTATAGGCTAAGCTTCACACGCAACTATTTTACAGAGCAGCTGTAATTTTGATGGATCGGGACGAGAATACTGGCACTTATCGTTCATCATGGCATGGCCAGAAATCATGAACACTGCAAACGGCTATGTTGACAAGCTGGAAATTTAACTGTGGAAGCGAAATTCATAGTTCATTCCACACATAATGGTTAGTAAGTTGTGGATTTTTTTAGTATTATGGTATTATGGTTTTTGCAGAAAACTACGTTTTAGTACCTAATATTTTTTATATTCTCCAAATATATTCTGTATTGTACTCCCTTTATAAAATACTTCCTCTGTAAAATACTTATACTGGCAGGCTCCTAGGGTGTATTTTATAGAGTGTATAAAAAAAATCAGTCAATGTTTATATAATCCATTCTTTTGGTTTAATTTCAGCACATATCCGGATCTTTCCCGACTTTTTGACTTTGTGCACGTTGAAATCAGATTGCACTTTGGTGATAGGCGATTATCGAATTCCAGTAAACAAGCCGGTAACATTTGTTTGGTTTCGTCACAAGCTCATAATAAAATAATTGAATTTCAGTTATTGGCTTCCTACTCTGTCTACTTCAACACCATGTTCTTTGGGCCGTTCGCAGAAAGCAAAATGATGAAATCAAACTAGAAGATGTCAGTGTTTCTGACTTTTTGCACTTGCTTGAGGCTATCTATCCGTCAATACATACCGGAAGAGTAACAGGTAAAAACTTTTCACTTGTACGCTTTTCAACCTACTTAACTTGCTATTTAGCCGAACGTGTGGAGTCTTTGCTGCACATGGCTAACTTATACCAGGTAGACATTGTAACTGAGCGATGCGTGGAATACTTGAAAAAACGTATCTGGTATGGGAGACCGGAATTTGTAGCCGAAATGCTGTTTTGGGCTCAGAAGTACGACCTTCCACACTTGACGGTACCTTTTAAAAAAAATTCAAAGTAATTTTTAGAGTCTTTTACAATTTTAGGATCACTGCCTCAAACATCATTTCAAGTCCTTTGATGATGTGAAGAAGATGAAAGAAACAGAAGAATTTAAGCTTCTGATGGAGAAACCTTCAAGAAGATTTTTATTGTCATCTCTGTCCAAAATTTCTTTTCAACCTTGTAACAAAAAAATTTCGCTTCGTGAAAAATAAAAAATCATATTATGTGCTCTGTAAAAAACTAGTGCTCTACCAAATTTTACTTTTATTTTACAGACAAACTTTTTTTTCAAAAGTGGCTTTAAAGCAGGGATGGTAATCGTACTTTTTAAAGAGATTAGTGCTTTTTCGCATCTTTCTTTTTTTGAATTTGCGCCAAAAAAATTGTTGTTATTATTTTTATTTATTAATAACTAGGTACCTGGGCCCGGATGTCGTAGTTATAAGAAAACGCTTCGCGTTTAGATCTGAGCCTAGAGGAGGCCATAAGGCCTCCTGAATTGATTTATTATTGAAAAAGCTAATCCGACGCTACTTGCTGATACCTCCTTCCTCTTCTTAAAAAAACTACTCGAAAATATCCAGCCGCCCCCTTTCTTAATAATTTTCCAGGTACCTCTAAAACCATTATTTTTTTCGAAAGCTGCAAATGATACGGGTGGTCCCTGAGCCTAATGCCTAAGACCCAAAGCCTAAGCCTAAGGGCTAAGCCTAATTGCTAAGCCTAAAAGCTTAGAGTACCTCGGGCCCGGATGTCGTAGTTAAAGGAAAACGCTTCGCGTTTAGATCTGAGCCTGGAGGAGGCCATATGGCCTTCTAAAAAAAACCGTTTAAAAACTACAGACTTTATAATAGGCGTTTTGTCTACTTGACTATGTTTTCCAGTATGAACGCGAAAAGTCTCTTAATGTATTCCTGATTAGATAACTTTTTATAATTGAGTGAAAAACACCATACTTAGACGTAATTATACATTGAAATGATTGAGCTGACTGCCTCGTGCAAGTTAAGACAGTCAAATGATCATTAGTGACGCTGCTATAGACAATTCGAGATGCCGTTAAAAAAAATGAACAGCAAAAATACGCAATTAATAAGAACACAAAAGGTGTGATTAACGAAAACAAAGTTTTTTTTGACAAAAGCAAAAGATCTATAACATAAAAATTCCCTGTATTCTACATTAGAATCGGCCATATTCACTTTTAGAAGGCAACATTTTTAGCTTGGTTCTCTCTGCTTTTTTTTCGAAAAATGATTTGGTCGCACTTATTCAGCATAGTTGTTGTAGTACTGTGATTACGCTGATCTTGATGATTATGGTCATGATCACCTTAATCATGGTCACTTTCAAAACAACACGAGAGACCAAGGCATTTTTCAAGAAAAGTGACACGGGGATCAAGATAAAAAGGTTGTCCCCTGAAAGTGTAGAGGACCAGACAAAACAGTCTCTGAATTCTACATCAGAATCAATACTTTATGACCTCAAAGAGAAAACAGAACAAATCATAACTTGTAACGGGTGAGGTGAGTTTGCGCTTTAAATGCCCTTCTGTCCAGCAGAGCGGTCAAAATTCTGGCGAGCGATTGCCTCTTCGAAGAAGTCAGACATCTCGAGCAGAAAATCTTCGATGCCGGCGGCTGAATCATGCAAAAACTTGAGTCCTGCTGAACAGCTGCATCAGTCGAAGCATGAGCAAGACCACTAAAAAGATTTCTTCATCTTCAAAATGCTTTTCTAAAAATCCTCTCTGAAAAAATTTATAAGATGTAAAAAGTCAACCTTAAGATGCATGAAGGCTGCCGTTTTGTCTCCATTGGGAAATCGAGCAATCACTTTCTTGCGCTTGTTGCCTTCATTGCCGTTGTTGACTTTGATGCCGCTGATGCGTTATTGCTGTGATACCGCTGATGTCGCTGATACGCTCATGCGGTTGGAAGCAGAGATGCCATCTTTCGAACCACCATTCTTTCGAACCACCAATGAGTTGCCATCACCGGCAGTGCCAGAAGATGAGATGCCGTCCGAAGCCAAGTTGCTCTTCTTCACATCGATTGTAGACTGCATGACTGGCTTATTGATCATCGAGATTCCCGGCGTCTTCTCAACACCCGCATTGTTGACCCACAAACCAAGAGCATCGTCTAAAAGAAAGTGTTAAAAAGAGGAAAAGCTCAGTAAAAAGTACCAATTTGCTTTTTCACTTCCTCGGGAATTTTAGACGGATCCGACATAGCCACTAAAATTAAATTTTCAGTTAAATATCATTTAGTTACAGAAAAATGATACGAAGCTTGAAAGCCCACTGAGAATCAGTCATTTTTTTCGCTAACGGTTTCTGGAAATAAATTCAAGCGTCTTGCATGCAAAACATTATTCGTCAAATATAGAAAGGCAAACGATCAACGCAATTTAGTTCCGCTCCAAAAAAAACTTTATACAAAGAATATTGACAAAGTTCTTTAAGGGAGATTAAAAACGTTTTCTGGATGTTAGTTGCCTTATTCGAGTTATTGAACACCATTGATGCTGTTTGAGCCAACGCGTGAGTTGCCGTAGAAAACCACCTGAGTTGCCGTAGAAGTCACCGTGAAAAAGTCCCGCTGAAATGCCGTGAGGGACTACTTGAGTTGCCATAGAAGTCCATCAGAGTCAGCCAGGAATGACGTAGAAGTACACCTGTAATGCCGTATAAGACCACCTGAGTAGCCGTAGAAGTCCACGTTAGCTACTATAGAAGTTCACTTTAATACATCAGAGACGCCATAGAAGGCCAGCTGAAATCCGTGAGAAACCACTCGAGTTAACGTAGAAGTCCACCTAAGTCCACCAGAGTCACCGCAAAAGTTTACCAGAGATGCTGTAGAGGTTTGCCTGAGTTGCCTTGAAAGTCCACCTGGAATGACGTAGAAGTCCACTAAGTCGCCAGAGAAGTCCACCAATGTTGCCGTAGATGTCCAGCAGAATTGGTGTAGAAGACCACCAGAGCTACCGTAGAGGTTCACAAAGTTCATCAGAGATGCCCTAGAAGTCCCCTGAGATGCCGTAGTGGTCCACCGATGATGCCGTAGATGTCCATTTTAATTGGTGAAGAAGTCCATCAAAGTTGCCGTAGAATTGCCGTAGAGTTGCCGTAGACCACCAAAGTTTGCGTATAGGTCCACTGAAATCCATTAGAGAAGCCGTAAAAGTCCTCCAGCGATGCCAAAGATGCTGTAGAGGTCTACCTAAAACGTCCACCTGAAGTGCCGTAGAAGTCCACGTGAGTCGCCGGAGAAGTTCACCAAGGATGACGTAAATGTCCACCCGAATTGATGTAGAAGTCTACCAGAGTTGCCGTAGAAGTACACCTGAAATGTTGTAAAAGCCTACTTGAGTTACGGTAGAAGTCCAGCTGACATCCGAAAAAAGCCACCAGAGTTGTTAAATAAGTTAAATTGAGATGCCGTAGAAGTACACCTGAAATACCTTAGAAGCTTGCCTGAGATGCCATTCGAATCTAGCAGAATCGCTAAAGAAGACCACCTGAGATGCCGTAGAGCTCCATTAGAGATGCCGTAGAACTCCACCTGAGATGCCATATAATTCCACCTGAGTCGCTAGAAAAGTCCACTTGAGATGCCGTAGAAGTTATCCGAAAAACCACAAAAGTCCACCCGAGTCGCTATAGAAGTCCAGTTGAGATGCCGTAGAAGTTTACTTGAAATACTGTAGAAGTCAACGTTAGATACTATGAAAGTCACCTGAGATGCCACATAAGTCCACCTGAGTCGATTTCGAAGTCCACCTGAGATGCCGCATACGTCTACCTGACATGTCATATAAGCCAACCTGAGTCGCTAGAAAAGTCCAGTTGAGATGCCCTTGAAGTACCTCTGAAATAACACACAAGTCAACCCTAGTCGCTATAGAAGACCACCAGAATCGCTATATTAAGTCCACTCGAGATGCCATTGTAACTGAGCGATGCGTGGAATACTTGAAAAACGTATCTGGTATGGGAGACCGGAATTTGTAGCCGAAATGCTGTTTGGGCTCAGAAGTACGACCTTCCACACTTGACGGTACCTTTTAAAAAAATTCAAAGTAATTTTTAGAGTCTTTTTACAATTTTAGGATCACTGCCTCAAACATCATTTCAAGTCCTTTGATGATGTGAAGAAGATGAAAAACAGAAGATTTAAGCTTCTGGATGGAGAAACCTTCAAGAAGATTTTTATTGTCATCTCTGTCCAAAATTTCTTTTCAACCTTGTAACAAAAAAATTTCGCTTCGTGAAAAATAAAAAAATCATATTATGTGCTCTGTAAAACTAGTGCTCTACCAAATTTTACTTTTATTTTACAGACAAACTTTTTTTTCAAAAGTGGCTTTAAAGCAGGGATGGTAATCGTACTTTTTAAAGAGATTAGTGCTTTTTCGCATCTTTCTTTTTGAATTTGCGCCAAAAAAATTGTTGTTATTATTTTTATTTATTAATAATTTTTATTTATTTTTGAATTTGTAAACATTCTATAATGTAATCCCTTTATAAAATACTTCCTCTGTAAAATACTTACACTGGCAGGCTCCTAGGGTGTATTTTATAGAGGGAGCCGACTGTATCAAAAAAATCAGTCAATGTTTATATAATCCATTGTCACTGGTTTTCTTCCTTTTTTTGTTTAAATTGTCATCTTGATCTCGACCAATTGTGGATGAAGACTCTTGCTAGATCCTTCTTCACCCTGCTTGCAAGTAGCCCACCTCCAAAAATTTTTTGTTTAGAAACTTTACTAAAAAATACTCAAAGTTTATACGAATTATAAGTTGAACACTTAAAATTCGCAGTGAAATTCGTAGATTGATAGTAACTCTCTAGACTCATTAGTTATGAGTCATAACTGGGCGGGAAAACGGGTAGGTTTTTGTTTGTCAAAATAACTTCAGAAATTGACAAATCGAATGATGAGTCATTTTTAAGAAAATGTTTTTTCATTCCGTTACAGTCAAACCTCGATATAAGACCACCTCGATATAAGGCCACGCTCGATATAAGACCACCTCGAGACCGGTTTGGTTGGATTTACCTTGATTACAAGGAAGCTTACCCTCGATATAAGACCACCTCGATATGAGGCACCTCGATATAAGACCACCTCAAGCATGATCCCTTCCAAGAAGCAAAACCTCGATATAAGACCATCTAGCTTGTAGTTTCAGTTATTTCGATGTCAACTCCAAAAAAGCGTAGCGCTCTAACGTTGGAAACAAAAAAAGGCGGTCATTGCGGCGGCTGAAACGACGGCTAATCAAACGAAGCTCGCGGAACAGTTCAAGCTTCCAAGGGAGACGGTCAAAAATATCCTGAAAAACAAAGAAGCGATTCTCGGAGCAATGGACAGTGGCAGCCAAGCAAAGAGGGCAAGACTTAAGACAGGCAAGCATGATCAGATGGAAAAGCGCTTATCGTGTGGCACAAACATGCTACCGTGCTCCGTCATACCGATGCTCTAGATGACTACTTCTATCAAGAGCGTCAAAAAAAAACAAAAGCAGCCGAAGATCACGAACTTCTTCTCGTCAAACCGCTAATATGTTTTGTTAAACTGATATGTAACTGTTACAAGAATAAAACAAGCTCTTATTTAAAATTTTGTATCAAAACCTCGATATAAGACCACCTTATACCATTATTTGTCTCAAAAACTCGATATAAGGCCACCCTCGATATAGACCACCTCGATATAAGACCACCTTGGAACCGGTCCCCAGGGGTGGTCTTATATCGAGGTTTGACTGTATTAATAACTTGGCATTTAGGACCAGTTGTCGAAAACCATACGGCAGTTTGAAAACACTAACACCGATCCTTCAGACACTTACAACGCTCTAGCAGCCAATCGAGCAGTGATCCATTGGATAAAAACCTTGCTTCGATCTCTCTCAACAAATTTGACGTTGCACTAGCACTGGTTGGACTTCTATGTGCCTTGAAACCCTTATACCGTAAATACTCTAATAGAGCCCCCGGGGCTTTATTTTTCAACCCCTGAAAAATCTTGAAATTGTCAATCGAAAATGGTGCTAACTCTGAAATCCTAGTCAACAAAAATCGAGGGGGGGGGCTCTATTAGAACATTTACGGTATTCCATCTCTACCTAGTAGCTGTGATCTCCACTGTATCCATAGGTATAATTCTGTTTAACTTTTTTTGTTAGGTTATCAGCGGTGCTAAAGTTGAGTTCGGGCAAACTTTAGATTTAACCATAAGTGATTTGAGGCAGCTCAGGGTTATAGTTTTTTAATACTATCAACCTAATAACATAATTTAGACAATCAGGTACGATATACGACATATTTTGGTACTGGATTGTTCACTAGCACTTGTATTTGCAACTATCTACTACAATCTGACCTATTTGGCCTGTGTAGCCCCACCAGTTCTCAATCACCGACCATTTATCTGACCAGCGCCATCTCCTGGCCCATGATAATGATCATAGTTATCCACTGGTTGTGCGAGACTTTGCCGCATTCTTCTCAAGCTGATCTAATCTTGCTGGCAAGTCAAAGATCGGCTCAACTAGTTTACCTGATTGCCTTTATTCACACTTTGTTTACCATTTGCTTTTCACATGACTCTAAAGAAGCTCTACAAACCCACAACATATGCTTTTCCTGGTGCTAAGTATGATATTGGGAGAGCAGATGGCTATTAGCTTCACTTTGCTAGCCACTACTTGTTTACTTGCAGAAGTATTTTTGAGAGAGGGTAAGTATTTTTCAGGTTCTAGAATTTGAACAGCAATTTACGATTGGGGTACAGTCAAGTCTCGTTAAAACGACATCCCCTCAAGCTCGTTACAGCCTAGGGTCTGGCACTTTTTTAAAGCGCTTTTGAAACCCGTTTTGGCAAATGTGATTCACTGGTCTAATCCGACAAATTGCAAGGATTCTGATTTTGCCTGTCGTTTTTCCCAAATTCTCTCATATTGCCGCAAAGACCCGCGACCCGTGATTAACCGTCACCTAATGTTTAAAAAGGGGTGACGGTTAATCGAAAGTTGCGGCTATTATGGCTACATTAAATGATTTTGGAAAAACGATCGGCAAAATCGGAATCCTCGCTACTTTTGGACTAGACTGGAGAATAATTTTAAACAGCAAATTTAAAAAAATGTCGGAACCTAAGCGGTGACTAACTCGAGAGGGTGGCGGTCAAACGAGGTTTGAATGTATACTTCAAGTTGGTGTTTTGTATCGCAGTTGGACTATATCAGGCTTTAGATAGTGTGTTGCAGCCGCTGTTTCTCTACTTGTTTAGCCAACACAGCTTCTTCGCTCTTTGCCATCAGGCAACCTTAACATCCATTCCATGGAAGCTGCCTTCGTTGGAGTTCCTGGTAATTTCTGCCTAAAGGCTATTCCTGCAATTTTGGTCTTGTGTCACCTGTATGCAGGCAATTTATGGCTGTGACCAGTGTGACGGGTTAGATGCAAGCAAGCAAAATAGACTATTGGTCTTACTGATGTTTAAAGCTGTTGTGGTAAGTTATCTTAGTCAATATTAGAAAATGTGGCGCTACTCAGTTATAGATACCCCCCCCCCCACACACACACACACACACACACACACACACAATGTTTGTGAGCTAGTCATAAAGAATTACAGTCTAAACTCGTTATAACGAAACTCTATATACAGAATTTTTGAGGTCGGAAGCAGTGTTTGGACTTTCAGAAAATGGTCGTACTCGTACTTCGTACGGCTAAATTTTAACCGCCGTACTTCGTACTCGTACCTCATACAACCAAATTATAAGCTCGTACATCGAACCTCTAAAATTTTTTCTCGTACTTCGTACTCGTACCTCGTACAAGGAAAATTTTCGCTCGTACTTCGTACTTACTACGAAAATTTCGGCTCTTACTTTGTATAAAAAAGCATCAGGTATTCAGGAAATAATTCTGAAAATTTTTTTTCACAATGTATTTTTTATTAAATCACATTAAGATCCGACTTTTTAGTAGTAAAGCGCCAGTATTTGATTTGTTACTTAAAAATACTTGTATTTATAAGCTCGTACATCGTACTTGTACCTCGTACCTCAAAAAAATTTCTTCTCGTACTTCGTACTCGTAGTACGAGGTCTAAACACTGTCGGAAGTTCGTTCTCTCCTTGGGTCCGACACTTTTTTTAGCTTCATTTTTTAAACTTTTACCAGTTCTGTTTGACAGTCTTGTTTCAAATATCGCAAGGAAACCGATTTTGCCGGTCGTTTTTTTGAAAATCCAAAATTTTTTTCTAAGAAAGCAAAAAGTCAATGTAGCGAAACGCGTTTAACGAAAATCTTGTTTTTTTTCATCGAGTTTTTGATTTTTTGAGAAAAAATTATGGATTTACAAAAAATGATCGGCAAAATCGGAATCCTTGCTATACTTGGACCAGACTGTCTAAACAGAAATAGCAAAAGCTGAAAAAATGGGTGTAAAAAGGGTGTCAAAGCCGGTTACTTGGACGGTCCCTTAAAATTCGTTATAACGAGTTTTAACTGTATTGCAAGACACTGACAAAAGAGCCACGCAAGCTGTCTTTTTGACGTGATATAAAGACGTATATAAAATGTTTTGGTCATGGTTGTTTAGTGCGCAAAATTTAATATTGTAATCGGACAGCAAAAAAATGACAATAAACATTTCTTCATTTGATTTTAGCCATTTTTACACTGTAGAAAAATTCAAATTTAAACTCCCGCAAATTACGACAACTATTTTATGGACTTATTAAACCGAATTTTCTCTACAGTTTAAATGGTACAGCAAAAAGGCTAAACTATACTATATGAATATTTTATCAAGACCTATCACCGTTTTATGGCTTAAATGGAAAGCAAACACGAAAAAAGTATTATGAAAGCCATTAACGAATTTTTTTTGAAAAATCTCGAACACCATGATGACCACTCTCATGATTAACATTTTAATGTAATTAAATCTGAACACCCGAATGTACCTGGATATCGTATTTACTCTAGTTTAAGAAACCACCCCCCCCCCCCACACCCCCCTAATTCGAAATCGTGTTTTTGGCATTGTGTTTTTCACCCGGTTTCGAAAAGTTTTCTTAGGCAAGTTATACCTCATTTTGTAGATCATCTCACTGGCTACAAAATGAGTGGTGACTTGCATAAAAGCAGTCTTTAAAAAGTGGGTCAAAAACGCAATGCCGCAAACACGATTTTTGAATTAGGGGGTGGGGGATCTTAAATTAGAGTAAATACGATACTCATAAAAAAATATTAAAAGATAGGGAGTTTGCTTAACGCAGTTGTTTAACTGGGTGAATAAATATTTACCGCATAAATAAACTCTGGTACGCATACATTATTTATGCATCCAGAGTCACTTTCGAGTGATTTAAATTTGAAATTTCTGCAGTTGCATTTAGAGTTCGGTGAATCTTTTGGCTTTAAATTTATTCAAAATTATTGGAGAGAGTGAGAATTTTTTCACAGTTTCTAGCTGCCTGGCCTCATCATTTTTCTCGCTGTCCGCCGACCATATTAAAATTTCACACATTCAATGGATCATGGCGATCAATTTCTCACACAGGTCTCTCTACATGACGTCGAAAGACAGCTTGGTGGTGTTTCATTATGAATTAATAATTCTGAGCATAAGTGAACCAAAAACTGTAAAAAAAATAAAGTGGATATCACTTTTTTCTGAGACTTCTCAATCAGCTCTTTATTTGCGCATGGTAGCACCCTAATTTTCTTAACATTACGGGCTGTAGAACATTCAAAAAAGGTCGTATTGCGCCAACTGTGTGATCGAATAATGTCTCTCCACCTACGGCATATTCTTTCCGCAAGAATTCTTGTTTCAAAGTCAAGCTGTTCAAAAATGTTGGTCTGCAATAAGATACATGATATAACGAAAATATGAGAATACTGACTACCAAAATTTCCACCGGATAACTTTCGATGCTGACTGATTCTTTGGTAAAAGTCTATAGAAGGCCGTTGCTTTTTAGTTAGAAAAAATTTAATTTTTTTAGTTAAAAAAAATTTATTTGGTAACTTCGTTTTTACTTTTCTGAACTTTTCATCATTATGCTGTTAGCAATCGTTGTGCCCTTTGTTTTAAGCTGTTTTTTTTTCGATTGCATTTAAGTCAGGGCTTCCAAACGTCCTCTATTTAAAGATTTTTTCTTTATTTGAGACCCGAAGTTTTTAGAATTTTTGAGATTTCACGTCAAATCTTGATTTTCGGTAATCAAAATCCATTAAGCACTGGATAAAATGGCCCTTTTGACCAAATGTTCTTTATTTTATAAAATGTCCTTTATTTCAAAATTTTGAGTTGAAGCCCTTTTATAAGTGTAATAAGCATTGCATGAAATTTTTCGCAGAGTCGATAAAATGTAAGAATCGAAAGGTCTGAAGCTAAATTATCTTTACGAAAAGCTTTGTTAGACTGATAATGAGTATGATGATTGATCCAAACATTTAATTTACTAATATTACACTTGCAAAAGAAAACATAGAACTGTGCAATTCGATTGAAAAATTCTGACAATTTTATCCTGTAGAGAATAGTCAATTTACTAAATGAAGTTTTAATATTCCCGGCGAACAGACAAAAAACTACCATCTGGAGATTTGAGAAACATCAAGCCGATTTTCGGCCGAAAAACTGCTTGATACCCCCTGTTGATTTTTAAAATTATATTTTTCGGAGTCAAACATCGATGTAAGGACATCTTTAAAAGTTCGAAACCCAGCGGGGCCTACACTTTTTAAACCCGTTCGTTGAAAAAATGTTAAACCCAGGTGGGGATCGAACTTTTACTGGTGTCCCTATATCGAGTTCTACATGTTCTCTTGTTTGACTTAATCGGAAAAAAACAAGCTTAAAAAACGACAGGCACAACATACTTTAACAAAGTAATGATGAAAATTTCAAAAAGGGTGAAAAATCGGAGGTCATCCGAAATACCAAAAAGTTATTCGGTATTATGCTTTTGACAATTAACACGAGAAACTCTGGTGCGCCCAACAGTCACAACAAATAGAACAGAATGTGCTGAACACAATGGTGCAGGTCTTTTCCCTTTAATGTCTGACCGAGTAGGTAAAAACAGCTCCGCGAGGTAAGAAGTTGGGCAGGTCAAAATCCAGCTGGTTACCTACACGTTTTTCAAGCGGTGCTGCCGGTCGTTTTTGCTTCATACAGTGGCTGAAATGTGTCCGGAGAGTGATCAGTTTTGCCATGGTCGAAATTCAGCTAGTGCTCAGAGATTTTCAAGTAATGCGGTATTATTTATGCTTCACTTTCGCTCATAATATACCAAAATGACCAACAGAACCTCTGATTTCGAGCAGTTCAAAACAATAACTGCTTTTATTTAAAATTTTCAGAAATTATCACTTTTTGTTGGCGTAAAAACTTTTCAAGTTTTACATACTCACTTTATACAGAGGTGTCTCAAAACTATTGGATAATTTTCTAAATGTACGCAAAATTTTCATAAATCGATTTTCGACGCTACTCGGTAACGAAAACTCGTTAAATGAAAAACATTTTAAATTTTAAAAGTTATTTACAAGACGAAAATAGCCTGATACAGATATTGATCCAAAATCTTGATCCAGCCTGATCTGACTCGATCCATCCCTGATCTACGCCTGACCCGATCAAGTCCATCCTGTAGAGCAATACCTATTCACTGTATTAACTCCCACCCCTCCTTTTGTTGACTAGGATTTCAGAGTGAGGCTCATTTTCGATTAACAATTTCAAGATTTTTTAAAGTTAAAAAAATACGCTGGCAGTCGATTTATTGCATGAAATTTCAATATCTTTGGCGAATAGATAGAGAAAAATCGGCGCTCGTATAGGTCCCCCGAAATCGCTGTAACTACCTTTTGACAAAACAGTTCAGGCTCAAGACTTAGGCTTTGGGTAGGCCAGCGTATGGAAGTTGTGACTAATAACTGTGTTAGCACTTTTTCTTGGGTCTGGGACACATATTGAGTACTTTTTACGCGATTTAGAAAGTGAAAATCGTTAGCGGTATTCGCGTTGGGAGTAACCACCCCGCCTCCTTGGGGGAGGGGGTATTTGCTAGTAGGGTAAAAAATAAAATTGGGAGGACTTGAGAAATGTAAAAAATAGGCCGAAATTGCCTTGTCCGGCCTCTCGATTTTTGACAGCATATTTTCTGCAGTCAAACATCTAGGTAAGGATATTTCTTAAAAGTTTGTTCCCTATCTGAGTCCGACACTTTTTATAACCTATTTAATGAACAAAAAGTTTTCGACCCCAATTATAAAAAGAACTTTTAAAAACATCTCTACCTAAAGGTTTGACTGCAGAAAAATATGTTTTCGAAAATCAAACGGGAATCACGACTGTTTTCGGTTTGATTTTTATCAAGTCTGCGAATTAGAATTTTCTATCTGTTCGCCACGACTACCAAAATTTTTAGGTAAGGGTGTTGGAGTGGCAAATGATGTTTTTCATTATTTATAGATGATTGCTGCTCAGTAAAGTTGTTATAATTCTTTTTGAATTTACCTGGTTACCGCCTTTCAAAATATTCTCATGCATAAGCATGCCACTTCAAAATATCCATGAGTGAGAAATTGTAGTGTGTTATGTGCTACTTATTTCTCCTGGTATATCGTATCCTTTTTTTAACATAACTCATATGTGGCGTCATTGGTGTAGTAACATTGTTGCCTTCCAAGCATATCGCCGGGTTCGATCCCGGATGACGCAGCTTTTTAAACTACCTTTTTTAAATTTATCTATTATTTTCAGTCGGATCAAATTGAATTGTTGCCCCTAAAATCTGAATTCTCGCCACTTTTCAATGAAAATCGTGCAAATTTCTTGATTTGTGGCGTTCGAGCAAAATAGGAACAATTTACCCAATTTTGATTAAAAAAAGGGCATCCTTTTTAGTCAATGTTCCTGATTTCTTGTTAATGTTTGAAGAGTGTATATTTTGCAAAAAAATCTTGAGAATCTCAAGCGAGCAATATTTCATCAGGGATGCTAATTATCAAGCATGAAGTTATTTTAATTCGTGTTTTCTGAAATATCGTTGTTTTTTAAATTTTTTAAAAGTTTGATTAATACTGTATTAACACTTAAAAGGGCATGCCGTGCGTTTCAAAAAGTTAAGGCGGGACCAGCAATTTTTTTGAATTGTTCTATTTTTCACTCGTTTTGCGTCTAATCTAATATTAATGACCCTATACTACTTTTAAAACTAGGCAGAAAACTTAAAAAATCTGAATGCGTATGCATGTAAAACTTGATCGAGAAAGAAAAAAAGTGCTGGTCCGCGCCTTTTCTCCGTGTCGGGCACGGGCATGCCCCTTTGAAGGAGGGGAAAAGCCATTTAGGTTTGCAAAAGTGGCTTCGGTGGCGAAGTGCGTAAGTGTTTGCGTCTTTTGCCCAAAATGGTGCCGCAGGTTCAATCCCACCTGGGGACATGCTATTTATTTCGGCTTGTTTGACCTGTAGGGTTGTCGGGCGCCGAAATTTTCGGCTCGGCGCGCCGAATTCGGCTTAAGCCGAAAATTTTCGGCGCGCCGAGCCGAAAGCCGAAATTTTCGGCCGGCCGAACCGAGCCATAAGCCGAAAATTTTCGGCCGGCCGAACCGAGCCGAAAGCCGAAAATTTTCAGCCGGCCGAGTCTGCGTCCGACACTTAAAAATGGAGACAGTTTCATTCCGGACAATAAATGATTTTAAATTAAAATTTTCGGCGCGCCGAGCCGCAAGGCGAAAATTTTCGGCTTTTCGGCTTGAAAAGCCGAAATCGGCGCGCCGAGCCGACACCCTATTGACCTGTTTAGAGGTAATTAGACTTTTTTACGCCAGTTTCGGAATCAGTGACCCAATTACGCCTATAACTGGTCGAAGAAGCCAAAAAAAGTCAAATACACGCATGCGGATCGAACCCGCGCACCCTTTTATGACCATAAAATTCAAAGACTTCCGCACTGCGCCACCGAAGCCACTCTTTTAAGCCTAATGGATTTTCCCCTCCTTGAAAAAATGATTTTCGTTTGTGATTATGTTTCCGAAAAAAATTCACAGCTAGGGTGGTGTCTAAAAATGACTGTTTCAAGCTAAAATAGGAGGACTCCTGATATCAGTATTAGCGTTGTTGGTTAGGCCGGTGATTTTCAGATTTTCGATCGAAAACTGACAGTTTTCGGCTTTGGTTTTAAACGGCTGAAAGCGTCGGTTTTATCAGCCAACAACTCTATCTAGTATGGAGGGTATTTTTTGCAGAAAAACCAAACGATGGCCAAAGGTACGTTATAGGAAAGAGTACATTACCGTCTACAGTCTTCATAGGAAGAATTTCACTTTTCTAGCTCATATATTAAATTTTTTTTGCATTTGTCTGAATTACATTGTATTTATATTAACATCTTTTTCAAAATGCTTTATATCATATATGTAATTATAATTAAAGTGTTTATTTACAACTGGTTGTTAAAAATAGAAAAAAGAGTTAATCAATATTACGCCGACATTTTGATTTGTTTTTTGCTCAAATATAGGTTTTTGATGGATGGCGTCAGATCGATGGTCGGCTACCGGAATTTCGCAGTCCCTCCACTTTTTTGGCGAAAAATTTCATTTTTTCGTAAATTTTTGTATTTATAGATACCAACTTCCAGTTGGATATCAAGTTGAATTTCACCAAAAAATTTGTCACCCACCCCTTGGGGGTAATGTCTTTTGGGGTATTTTTGACTTAATTTTAACCCTTTAAGCAAAATCTAGGTAAAAATACTAGATTTTGAACAGGTTTTTACTTTCTGGGCCTAACGCATAAATATACTCTGCTATGCATATGTTTTGTTGCATCCAGAGTCACTTTCGAGATTTGTGTCTCAAGTAAGTGTGTGTGCGCATCTCAACCCCAAGCAACCAACCCCCTGCGCACCCGAAGGGGCTAGTTGGTTAGAGATGCGCCACTCACTTACTTAGACATAATTCGAGCAAGACTCTTGATCAAAATGCATTTAGAGAGTCTTTTTGCCCAGTTCTAGCAAGAAAAATGTGATGAATCACCCAAGAAGGACCCTAAAATACCCGAAAAAGACCATCTACCTCCACGGGCGGGTGGCAAATTTTTTGAAAAAAAATAATTAATTTTTCGGGGTCACTTTGTATTTTGCGGAAAAAAACAAATTGCGGTAATAAAAAAATGATTTGCGGTAATTTTCTAGTGTTTTGCGGTAAAAAAAATATTATCCACAAAAAAATCACTTAATATTTGCTAGTTGGTCTTAGCACGAAAGTCTCTAATACACTAAATTCATATTTTGACATGCCTAATTAATAAACACCATTTACAGTCGTCCTGGGTGGTGAAGTGATGATGGCTGGAGAGAAGCAGCTGTAACTACAACACGACGGAGTCGACTACAACAACCCTCAATGTCAATTCAACACATGTGCTATTGCGGAGCCAGTTTTCGTATAACCATGACTTAGTGAAACACATGAGATCCAACCATCGCCAGTCCAGATATAGCAAATTTTTTGGCGTTGCGTTTTTCTAATATCCTTTTCGATTGCGCAATTATTGATAGGGTCATCCGGTGCGCCTATTTCGATAACGAGTAGGACAGCCAGTGCTTAACACATGCTGCCGCACAATAGCAAAATTCAAGAGCTAGAAAATTCACCGAAACTTGCAAAAGTGTTTTGTAGTTCTTCAATTTGCTATAAGTACTACAGTCAACTCTCGATACAGTGTGTACCTCGATATAGTGTAGATCTCGATATAGTGTATGTTTTTCAACCTTATTTAGTCAGCTCTAAGCCAAACTGGCTTACAGTACCCTCGATATAGTGTAACCCTCGATATAGTGTAGATTTTTCTGGCCCCCAGACTACACTATATCGAGAGTTGACTGTATACAAATTTACAATAAAAGAAAAAATCAGAATAGGTAAGGCTTGTACAGGGCGTCTCAAAAGCATTGGTATTTTCCAATTTTTGCGTAGGCAGACTCTTGCCCGGCCGATTTTTCGATTTTTTTTTCAAAAAATCTCTACAGAGGTATGCTGGTGACTTGACTCACAAGTGCTCTCTGACATTTCATTCATATATTATTTTCTATTCTGTCAGTTGCTGAGTTTGGAAAAAGCTCTATGCTCAGAGAGATTACACTCTTTGCATACTGAGTCTGGATCCCAAATACACTACGAATATTATTTTCTAAGAACATATCAGAGAAGTAATGTGATAAGCTTTACATACAAAAAATCGGGCGCTACTCGGTTATACCCCCACCATCCTTGCGATATTTACGACCAGACTGTCAAACAAAATTTTTAAAAAAGCTTCGAAAATCGAGCTAAAAAAAAGGTCGACCCAGCTGGGAACGAACTTTGGGTGTCCTTAAATCGAGAGTCGACTGTATATATATATATAAATGTGACGCAGTGAGACGATCATGGCGCACCGCTGAAACGTGTAGGTAACCAGCTGGATTTTGACCATGCACAACTTCTTAACTCTTACCTCGCGGAGCTGTTTTTCCTTCAATGTGGACACTGCTTATAATGAACGTATTATCTATTTTTGCCTAGATCTAGGTCACTATGCATTGTGTGCATGCAAAACTAGATGTCATTCAACGCAGGATAAAACTGTAATCTTTAATCATCGATTTCCTAATACTTTCACGATTTTGAGAAAAAAGCGTTTTAAGACGCAAAGGTCATTTTTAGAACCATGAATTTTGAAATCTTTTGTAATTTATCTCAAGAAGAGCCCCCGAAAAAAAGAAAACTTATCAAATCTGCGTGATATAGTTATAAAAAAGTGAATTCAAAAGTGAAAAAAGAAAATTCCTCTAATATTAAGTTATCAAATACTGACTAGGAATTAAAATATTTTTGTCAACTTGTATTCTAAGAGAAGTATCATAAGCAAATCAGGTACGCTGATTACGATTCCGGTGTCATAAATTTATATTTCATCGACAGGGAAATTTTTTATGTTAAAAACTTTTCGAGGTTTTTTATGATGTTTTATAAATGGCTGTAATTCCTAAGTCCGTCCGTTTTTCCACTTTTTTTTTACTATCTCACGCAGAATGATAAGGTGTCTCTTTTGCGGGCTCTTCTTCAGATAAATACAAAAGATCTCAAAATTCATGTTTAAAAGTGCCCTTTTTGTCTTACAACGTTTTTTTTATCAAAATCGTGAAAGCGTTCGGGAAAATCAAATTGATTATGAAGATACAGTTTTTATCCGCGTCGATGACATCTAGTTTTCCATATACACAATGCATAGTGACCGAATATAGGCAAAAATAGATAAAGAGGTTCATTTTGAGCAGTGTCCACATTCCGAGCCCGTTGTGGTCCATAAACTTCCATGAAAATTACAAAGGTAAAATTCGTAATTCAACCTAAAAAACATGCTCTACAAGAGAAAAAATAATATGGGCTTTTAAAATTTCGAGTAACAACCAGTGGTCCAGAATTACAGAAAACCACTTTTAAAAGCCTCCTAAAATATGAGTATACCGTATAATCTCTATTAATCCGGCTCTGGAAGGAGGTTGTAAAATAACAGGCCGGCCTGATTAATAGAGGTTTTACGGCAAGCAGTTAGTTGATCACTGTAATTAGTTCATTGCAAGGAATCACCCCAAACTCTTTCAATCCACTCCAAAAACACGAGAAACTGAAGTGAATAACTACTTATTTCACCTCAAACCACCCTAAGCCATCACAAACTCCTCAAAATTATCTATACCGTATCCCTCTTTCAATCGCCCCTGGCCGTTTTTTCAACCCTTGAAAAATCGTAAAAAAAATATTTCGATTTTGAGATTTTTGGGTGCTCAACCAAAATATAAAGTGGGAATCAGGTAAACTCGTGGTAACTAAGAAAACGCAAAAAACCGGATTTACAAAATATTTTTTTCAAACTGATATATACTAGAGACGGAAAGACGCCACCAACGGGATTCCGGGACGGATTTTCGACCTAGATTGAGACCGACCGGGATTTTGTGACACAACCAACGGGATCCCGTACGGGATCCGGTAAAATGACCGGGATTAAGTCAGCTTAATTTTAAGCTTACAAAATTCCACATTTCTGATTATTTCTTCACTTATTTTCAGCAAAAAATGAACGATTTTAATGCTCAAGTCTTTTCTTTGCAACAATATATGATACAGAATTGCTAGTATTCAGTTAACCGCTCCGAACATCAGGTGCCACGAAAAACATATCTCTAAAAAGCATCACGGACTTGATTATAGAATCCCCCATGCGGAGGGCTCGGATGAAAAACTCATATTCGTTTTCTCAATCCCAATTCATGAGAAAGCACGCGTGTTTTTTAATTTTTGAGGTAAAACATTTTTCGAACCACAAGGAGGTATCATGGTTCTTTTGAAACGGTTAAAATTGACGATTAGGCAGAAGTTTTAACTTTTGCGAAAAATCATAAATCCTTCGTTATTTTGTAGAATGGATAGACAAGTAGTGGTTCGCCAAAAAATCCCTGAATCGGCCAAAAAAAGTATCTGAGCTGGGGGTGTCGAGCTTAATAGAGATGCCGTATTTTCTCTATTAAACTCCCACTCTCTAATAATCCCCCACCAAAGACCTTATGTCTCAGTCTAGAGCAAACATTTTGCAAATCTGTTTTTTTACGTTTTCGGTTAGCACGAGCACTCCTGATACTTATCAGATTTTGGTTGAGTACCCAAAATCTCGAAATTGGCCTCAAAGTGTCTGATTTTTTAGGGGTTGAAAAATAATCCCCATGGGGGT